>JABSMS010070879.1:0-19933 GCA_018902275.1 Aleiodes sp. PSUC_FEM 10030003
TTCTATAAGAAATTTTTTTTTCCTATAAAAGATTGGAACCATTCTTATAAGAAAGTTTCCAATTTCTTACAGAAAAAAATATTTCTTATAGAAATTTTCATACGTGACTTTAATTCAAAGTCATTACTACCCTGGAATTCCAATCCATGCCTGGGCGCGCAAGGCCCCCTTGAATTATTTTGCTATAGTGGAATACGTTCGTATTGGTTCAAAAATTCTGCTATGTATATATTTTCTTTTTGATATCATGAGTGCTTTTTCCATTAGTCATTTAAATAATTGTATCAAATATTTATTATCTTTTTCTATTAGTATAGGAAAAAACTAGCATCTTTTATGAGCATAACAAAAAAAATGATAAAACGACACAAGGTAATTTCACTCAATAATAATCAGGAAATATAAAAGCATATATTTCCTGGGGATATTCAAAACGAATAGTCTAAGATCCTACATTAGAAAATTATGCGTTCTTCAAACTGAATTATACTATTCTCATGTTAATGTCGTTAGCCTCAGTGCAGAAAAAATACTTATTGATGCGCATATAAAAAAAACATCTTCCGACCAATGAATAATGAAATGCAATATGATTATTTTATTCAATGCACAGAAAAATACGTATATTCGTGATCACACAGTTATAAAAGTTTGGAGTTTCGCGTAGTAAAGAAACTCCTCTGCATATTAATGAAAAGAATGGCGCACAATTGGGTAGACTGTCGCAATGAGCGGATCTACAGGAGATTTTGTATTATTAGATGGTAAAATATACGATTATGATTGGAGTATACAAATGAGTCGTATGCTGCTGAATTTTTATGGTCTTTGGCAGCCATCAAGTGATACTAAATGGCATTATCTATTATCAAATGTAAAATTTGTAATCATCGTCGTTTATACAACAGTGGTAGCTGTGATACCACTTATATTTGGTATGATAATGAATTGGGGTGATTTCATACTCTTTCTTGAAATGTCAGTTGCTTTATTTGCACATTTATTGGGAGTTGTTAAATTAGTGTTCATATATTTTAAGAAAGAAGGTAAGAAAATATTCAAGAAATTACTTGACAAGACAAGTCGATTTAGTCTGTTATCAGTTTGAATCGAATATACCCAATTTTGAGTGATATATTATAATAAAAGAGTTTCCATCGTAATTATTTTCTCGGACATTTCATGAAACTAGACAACAAGAAAAATTGACTTATCTCGTTTTATAATGTTACTAAGGAATTACATAATTTTTCATTCTAATAATAATTGTCTTATGCACATCAAAAGGATTACGTGAAATTTTTGAAATGATAGCCGAAGATTGGCTTGATAATTTGAAGAATGATGAAAAACGCAATTTGATTCAAGCATCAAAGATGTCAAAAAAGCTTTACATTATTGGATGTGTATTACCATTTGCAACAACCCTCGTTTACAATGGACCAGCTGTATTCCAACTTGGTTTTATCATGAGAAGCCTTGTAAATACAACAGATCAACCGGGAAGGCCAACATCACTTGTATCTTATATTCCATTTGATATGCAATCGATGATAGTTTACAGATTGGTTTTATATAATCAATTCATTGGTGGTTCTTTGTCAGTTGTTGGATTTGCACTTACTGATTTATTGTGTGCAAATTTTCTATTTCATGCATCATCGATGATGAAGAATTTATCATTGAAAATACGATACGTGTTCGACGACGATTCACGGAATCTTAGGGACAAAATCGCAGCTATTGTTGAAAATCACCGCAGAGTCATTGCGTAAGTCAATTGAATGATGAGCGGATGATATGAAATGAGAGGGAGGGATAACATCGCACGATTTTTGAACAAAGGTCAAATTATTTTGGAATGATAGTGGCACGTTTTGGTTACCTGGACTGAATCGTGCATCGATCAATAAAACAAGAACCTCAATGACATGCACACGCATTCACACATACAGATACATTAATTGTTGGCACCGACTCTCGTGGTCCAAACCAACCTGACTCCATCTTATTCTGATCTAGTCTAAAATTTCCTTGTTTTCACTTGCAGCATTTTGCATGTCAAATTACAAATTCTCGTTGTCGTTGTTTATGATAAACTTCTCATGAATTAGGGTTAAGTAATAACTGAGAATGAATTTTCTATCACTTTTCCAGATTTGTTGATAAAATTGGATCGGTTTTCAATATGTTACTGTTGGGTATTTTTTTTTCATTTGCATTAAATTTTTGTACGCATGGATTCAATGTCATAAATTGGACATCTATTGAGGAAAGTAGTACATTGAAGAGTTTATTTTGGCCAGTTTATTCAGTACTTCATTTCAGTGATTTAACGTTCACTGTTTATTTGATAAATTGGGCAGGGCAACATCTCATTAATCAAGTAATATTGTTCAATTACAACTATAATCTAATTTTTTTCAATTTTGAACATTTCTATAAAATAAATTTCATTAAAGAGTGAGGAAGTTTTCGATGAAATTTACAACTGCAATTGGTTTAATCTACAAGCAAAAGAATCAATGATGTGGATTACACTCCTCATGCGATTCAAATATTCACTTGGAATCAATGCTGGATACTTCATACCTATAGATTATTCTACATTCACTAAGGTAAATAGATTAATTGATTACTAATATCCATATTTTTTATAACATTAATTTTGTATATTTCAGTTGATGAAAACTTGTGCCAGTTATATATCTGTTCTTGTTGCCATGAAAGAATGAATAAATTTTCTGATAATTTTACACTGTAAAAATTGTCCAGTTTATGGAGAATTGCCAGAAAATAGTAATTTACAGCACAAAAAAGTTTTTTTTTTTAATAAAAATGAAGAAAACAATTCATTATGAATATGAACTTGGATATATAGGGTGATCTTCGCTTACAAATTTGGCAGGCGTCTCGTTCACACCTTAGCAATCGACGTCAGTTGAATAGCGTCAGCGCGGCGCTACGCTCATAGCGCGAGTTCTCAAGGGTTGATTCATTGATATTTTTTTGACATTTGACTTGGTCACTTTGCCCGTAAAAATCCTCGTAAACGTACCACTCAAAGTGCCCGTGAAAATCACCATAGGTCCTCTTCAAAGAATCCATAAAAAGACGTCAGAGAAATCGCAACAGTGATCTCAAAAGTCCAGGTAACGTTTACCTCAAAATACTTGTAAAAAAAACGCAAAAAATCGTTTCAAACCACCGATGTTCGATGAACCCGTCAGGATATGTTGCCACAGTCATTTCGCCTGAGGGGTCCATATGGGTAATAGTAATATAAATAATAGTGTATGGGTGAGATGGCTAAAACCACTTTTTCGAAATAATTACATGGTCATTAGAAAAAACATAAAATAATCAATACCCAGGACCTGCGACTCATCCTGGCAATTTATTTATTTTTTTTGGCTTCCGGCCAAAAAAAAAAAATTAGTTCACTGGAGTAAGTAAGTGCGTAAGTGCGTCAGTGAGTCATGACTCACGACTCACGCCCCGTCGCTACCCTTCCTGTAGCCACTATCGAAATTAGTTCACTGGAGTAAGTGAGTAAGTGCGTCAGTGAGTGAGAAACCACCACCGACCTTCCCTCGGCAAATTTTTTCAAAAAATATTTTTTTCGATTTTATTGATATTTCTTCATATATTATCATTATTCATATAATGATATATAAAATAAACTTGGTCAATATTTCGAATTTAGGTCTAAAATTTTTATGGTATATTCATAATATATGATACTTGCGAAATATGTGAACAAAAAAAGTTGATTTGTCGAAACCAAGTCACCAGACCTTCTCGTAGAGGCTTTCACTTCAAAAAGAAAGGCTGGATCATTTTGCACCGTAGGTTCATCTTGCTCCAGGTTCTCCTACTTTCTATATTTAGAAGTATGTTTTACCTTTCTTCGTTTCCTGTGTATATCGAGTCCGCTGCAGTTTAGTTTGCTATTGAATATATTTGTTTCTGCGTAAAAAAGTTGTGTCTGAGAGACCTCAAAAAGATCTTTTCAAGATTTTTAGAAAATTAAAGTCTTCTTTGGCACTTTGGTAGGGATTTTCTGAAGATCTTTCCAACGCGAATTCCTTTTTATCGTTTTTGTGAGGATCTGCGTGATATTATTGTTGATCAGGATTTAGATTCACACACGATCCACATATATAATCAAATGCCAAAGTTAAAGCCTAGGAGTTCTAAATCATGAGCACAAACCAGATCAGTTCAGAATATAAGCACCACAATTTTTTAACTGTACGTTGAAAGTCATTTAAAATATGAAGTTCACATGAAAAATTCGACAACATTGGCCAAATCTCAGCCTTATATGCACTACGATATTTGATAGCATCGTAAAAAAGAGTTACACACAAGAATTCTGAATTATGATTCTCAAATCAACCACAAAATTGAAATTCGTTGTTATCAGAACCTTTCCATAGACTGAGTGCACTGCGTAAACGAGATTTTACGTAGCTCAATATGAAATTGTGTAGAGAAGTAAAAAGTAAAAAATTTCATAATTACTAAAATAATGTATTTTTACTGACGTAATACAGTTTTTGAACTGAATTATATGAGTCTCATGTTATTGTGGCTAACCTCAGCGCAAAAAACGCTTATTGATGCGCAAATTAAAAAAACTTTCTCCGACCAATGAATAATTAAGAGCAATATGGTTATTTCACTAAGTTCCCCAAAAAACTAGTATACTCGTGATAAACAATAATAAAACTTTGGACTTCTGCGTAGTAAAGACACTCTGCTGCATATTGATGAAAAGAATGGCGCACTATTGGACGGTCTGTGACAATGAGTGGATCCGCGCGAGATATTGTATCATTAAATGATAAAATATACCACTATGATTGGAGTATACGAATGAGTCGTATGCTGATGAATTTTTATGGTCTTTGGCAGCCATCAAATGATAGTAAATGGCATTGTCTATTATCAAATGTGAGATTCGTAATCATCGTTGTTTATTCAACAGTGGTAGCTGTAATACCACTTATATTCGGTATGATAATGAATTGGGGTGACTTCATACTTTTTCTCGAAATGTCAGTTGCTTTATTTGCACATTTATTGGGAGTTGTTAAATTAGTGTTCATATATTTTAAAAAAGAAGGTAAGATAGAATATTCAATAAATTACTCGACAAGACAAGTCAATTTAGTCTCTCATCAGTTTGAATCGAATATACCCTAATTTAAGCGAAATATCATAACAAAAGTGTTCCCATTTTAATTAGTTTCTCGAATAGTTCATAAAAATAGGCAATAAAAAAATTGACTTATCTTGCTTTATCATTTCACTAAGGAAATAAAGAATTTCTCATTTTAATAATAATTGTCTTATGCACATTAAAAGCATTACGTGAAATTTTCAACATGATAGCTGAAGATTGGCGAGGTAATTTGAGGAATGATGAGAAACTCAATTTAATTCAAGGATCAAAGATATCAAACAAACTTTATATTATTGGATGCGTATTACCGTTTGCAACAACTCTTGTTTATAATGGACCAGCTGTATTTCAACTCGGTTTTATAATGAGAAGTCTTGTCAATACAACTGATCAACCGGGAAGGCCAACATCACTTGTATCTTATATTCCATTTGATATGCAACCAATGATAGTTTATAGATTGGTTTTATACAATCAATTTATTGGCGGTTCTTTGTCAGTTGTTGGATTTGCACTAACTGATTTATTATGTGCTAATTTCCTATTTCATGCATCATCGATGATGAAAAATTTATCATTAAAAATACGATACGTCTTCAACGACGATTCACGGAATTTTAGGGACAAAATCGCAGCTATTGTTGAACATCATCGTAGAGTCATTGTGTAAGTTAATTGAATTATGAGAGGATGGTATTCAATGAGAGGGATGAACACTGCTTTTATTTCTTAATCTCGTAATTGTAAATGCGTTTTCCGCATAGGCGTATTAGGGTTTTTTTCGAGGACTTTTTACACGAGAATGCCCTAATAATTATTAATGCAATAAAAAATTACAAAAGTAATAATAGAGAATGAATTTCCTATTATTTTTTCAGATTTGTTGATAAAATTGGAAAAGTTTTCAATGTGTTACTGTTGGGTATTTTTTTTTCATTTGCATTGAATTTTTGTGTGCATGGATTTAATGTTATCAATTGGATATCTATTGATGAAAGTAATACATTAAAGAGTTTATTTTGGCCAGTTTTTTCAATACTTCATTTTAGTGACTTAACATTCACTGTTTATTCGATAAATTGGGCAGGGCAGCACCTCATTAATCAAGTAATATTTTTCAATTACAACTATAACCCAAATGTTATTCAATTTTGTATATTTCTATAAGATGATTTTCATTAAAGAGTGAGGAAGTTCTTCATGAAATTTACAATTGCAATTGGTTTAATCTACATGTAAGAGAATCAATTATGTGGATTACACTCGTCATGCGATTCAAATATTCACTTGGAATAAATGCTGGATACTTCATACCCATAGATTATTCTACATTTACCAAGGTGAATAGAATAATTTATTATTCATATCTATATTATTCATAATATCAATTTTATATATTTCAGTTGATGAAGACGTGTGCCAGTTATATATCTGTTCTAGCTGCAGTGAAAGAATGAATGAATATTCGAATGATTCTACACTGTGAAAATTGTACAATTGATGAAGAATTGTCAGAATATAGTCATTTTCAGTACTAAGAAGTTTTTGCCTTATAGAAATGTGAAAACAATTCATTGAGAATATATACTAAGATATACAGAGTGACTCTCAGCGATTAACCTCTATCAGGAGAATTTTTAAACCAATGTTGGGGTAAAATTTACTCATTTTTTCTTTCCGTGGAGATGTACGGTATCAGTAAACAAGCAGGTACCGAAATTGAAAACCCTCTTCCTAATGTGACATTTAACATTCTGCCAATACGATTGGCAGAATGCTTCTGGATCGAGTGCCATTTCACATTTATTGGAATAACGAAAGACAATCACTTGAGAGGTTAATGAATCATCAAGCTCCGTTAGGAATGAATTCCTGCATTCTTATAAAAAAATGGCACCCATCACCCTTTATTCTACGACAAAGATATATATCAGTGCATCGGCTTAGCTCTTTGCTATTGCCTAAGAAGTTTTTGAGATATGAACATTTCGGAAACTATAGTTCTTTCAGAATATCTCAAGAACAACTGGACCGATTCTATCCAGTTTCAATAGGAAACGTTGCATTCATAAAACCTACAAAATTACACAATTTGGGCTGGGTTTTACGAAGAGTAATCCGGATTAACTAATCCTGGTTAACTTAACCCAGCGGTTGCTGCTTAAATTATCTTCCCTCACCTCAGCCCTTCCCCTATCATCCCTGACCGCGTGATATACAATGAAAATAGCTGCTGTACTATAGTACATTTTTTCGCTGAGAGAACACAGAAAATGACAAATGAATATTTTAGTTTATTATCATCACACATGTTAAAATCATTATTAGCATTATTATATCTATTTGAAACATAACACGGGGATCACGAAAATGAGCCTCGTAATGGCCGGCATTTCCAGGCATTATGATATTATAAAGCGGCAATCAATAAATTTTTTCACCACAATATGATTCCAGAAAACTAATAAAAGTGTAAACAATATCAATCCTCGAAATATCTGACAATTCGATTGAGAATATTTGAGGTCATGATAAAAATACGCTGCCGCCAGCGTTGCTTTCGGATTTTGGTGGGGGAAGACAATTTTACTCACAGCCGCTGGATTAAGTTAACCAAGATTAGTCAATCGCGATTACCCTTCGTAAAACTCAGCCTTAGAAAATTAGATTTTTTTCGGAGGTACCCCATTTTGCACCAAACTACAATAAAAACGTATTAGTTCGTAAAAAATGAAACATTTCGTAGAAGATCAATTATTGACAAAAAAATGAAATCGAAATTTTTTATGGAATTTTGTTTTTGTTGGGGTAGCTTATTCTGCCCTACCCTACGATGAGAACAGATTATGCCCATAAAAATGTTTGAAACAGTTCGCGGGCCAGTCACTCATTAAAAAAAATTAATTTCACACTTTTATAAAATTTTAATTTTTTTGTAGATACACCTTGACCGGACTCGATCGATTTGACAACTAAAAAGATGGGTAGAAACTAAGATGCACCCATGTGGCACGTTCAGATTGTTGTTCTCTAATGGACAAGAAAATTTCATTGAATGCTTAATAGATACTAACTTCATTTTCCACGCAATGCCTGTTATGACCCATGAGGGCAAGAATTGATGAATAATGGAATGAGAAATGAATTTATGGAGAAACTTCCATTGAATTATGATCATAGTCTATAGACTCGGAAATACTATAGAGGTATAGCTTGTATGAATTAATAACTTTTTTGATTATACATGTTTCTCAGAGGTGAAATCGAGTCCTATTAGTTCCCAGTTTCTCTCATTTTCTCCATAGTACTTGATACTTAATACAATTTATATTATGTTTCATAACTGACAGGACATTTTGATATATTCTTGAGCTTCAGCGAGAGCTGTGATAAAAATCTATGGACAGTCAAATTTAATATTGGTAATAGAACAAGTAATTTATTGAAATCATTGGAAATATGATTTCTCTAATGGAAAAAAAGTGACATTCAAATTATTTGTTTGGTTTTCAGTTCAATTGAAATGATGATTGATTTGAACGAGCGTAGCGATTTGATAAATGAAAATTTAGATAGATATGATTATGATTGGGGAATGAAAATGAATTATTTGTTACTGAACTTTTTTGGTGCCTGGCCAAGCTCGAATGATACAAAATTTGATCGAATTAAGTCGCATATGTTATTCATTAGTTTAATTTCCTTTGTTTTACTGGCGATTGTTTTACCACAAGCTGTTGCTATGTACATAACATGGGGCGATTTATTCATTTTCATGGATGCTTCTCTATCTAGTTTCTTATACTCATTGGGATTATATAAAATGTCTGTCATATTTTATAAAAAAGAAGGTAAGGTATGGAAACATTTATTTCCAATATGATTGTTTGAGATGCCAGGAGGGAAAAAAAACTGAAATATGGGGAAATTTTGCTCCACGAATTTCCCGTGCTGTGCTATTTATGAAAAGATAAATAATTTTAGAAAATGTTCGAAGATGCGAGCCGATCGACAGCTATGGGCGCTGTTATTTTGAATGGATGGGAGGGAAAATTAAAAAAATATGGCAGTGCCCGGATTCGAAGAGCAGCTCGTATCAAAACATTTTTTAAAATCATTTTTCTCTCTTAGGCCAGCCTTAACACGTTTCATCGCACTTTTGTGACGTTAAGAATATTGTTATGATCATTGTTTGTCCGTATGAGTGAGAGAGCTGGGAGAAGTCATGGAGCAAAAATCTATCCTGTAGATTTTTCCAGCCGCCTGTCTCTTAATTCTTGAAATTGGATGTAGGATTGCGGAAACTATTCGAATTCATAGCTGAAGATTGGGAACATTTGAATGGCAATGGAAAATTATTATTAATTGAATCATATAAAAAGTCTAAAATGTTGTGTGTAATAGGTAGCCTATTGGCATTGGTAAATGTAACCGTTTATCATTCACCTGTACTTTTACAACTTGATTTCTTCCTGAGAACTCCATCGAATATGACCGATATAACAGGACGCAGAACAACCATTATCTCAGTTTTTCCATTCAGTTATCAGCCGAAAAATATTTATATATTAGTTGTAATTAGTCAATATCTGGCAGCACTTATAGTTGTCCTTGGATTTACTGTTGCTGATTTAGTTTTCTCAAGTATTGTATTTCATGCATCAACAATGACGAAAAATTTGTCAGTACAAATAGGGCGGATGCTGAATGATGAAACGAAGGATTTTAAGGAGATTATAAAATACATTGTTCACCAAAACTGCAGAATAATCGAGTAAGGAACGTTTTTCTCCATCCTCTATATTTTTAAAAATTAATCGCTATTATTGCATTTACATCAACTTTCCGTTTGTTGAAGAAGTATTCGAAAAGGAATAATGATATTTTATTACTATGAATTTTAAATGATTGATAAATGATTTTTCAATGTCCAGTGGTGGAAAAAATTCTTATTTGAAGTATCTCCCCAATTAATTTTTATCAATGGGAAGATACTTCAGCAATGAGAAAAAAATACATGAAGAGGAAAGAGAGGTAATAGAAATATTGAGAAAATCGCTTCATCCTAGCTTCTTTCAATCTACCCGAAGTATTCTTCAAATTTTCTTCGAAACTTCCCCTTTCGAGATTCGGATCAGCTCAGGAATGAAGTTTCGAAGAAGACTCGAGGAATTTGAATTATCCACTGTGTCATTCACATGAGTATGTGACATTCTCCAATGTTAACGTAATTCCAGCGTTAATTTCTATTTTCGTATATTGAGCCCGACAAACATGACTTTTCTTCAATATATCAAGTTAATCTAAAAATAATACAATTCTTGTCCGAACAATACACAATTAGTTGAATAGTAAGTTGAAGTGGCAAAGTGTCATTTCAAAGTTACAACATTGTGATGTTAATTAAATTTTTGCATTATTGAATTTATTTTATTGATTTCAGTTTCGTGCATAAAATTGGTGATGTATTTGGAATTCTCTTGCTGGGTGTATTCGTCTCATTCACTGTTACTTTTTGTCTTCATGGATTTTGTATCGTTAATTTTGTAACTGAAAAAACAAGTATACTGAGACATGTATATTCTACGTTCTTTTCGATGTGCCATGCATCTTTTTTAGTTTTTCCAGTTTTCTTAGTCAATTGGGCTTGTCAGGAGTTACTTAATCAAGTACATCGATATTATACTTGACATTCAGGAGTGAAGAGGTAAAACACGATGAGTCAATTTTTTTTACCGTTCATTTTTTTATGAATATCTCGGAAAAGATTACGAAAGATTATCAAGATTACGAAATTTGTTTAAGGATTTTTTTTGTAGAGGAAACTCGGAGCTGCAAAAAAGGTCCTTACAAAAATTTCGCTATCTCGCTCAGTCTTCGAGATATTCGACTGAGGATAATCAGACAGATAAGTCGACTTGTCTTGTTTTACATCTTCATTACTGAATTGTTAATAATTATAAATTAAAATTTCATAGACAAATGAAATTTTTATCTTTGTCTTTTCTTTGTTCAAGAATGATGCCGTTTTGAATGAACTCTACAGTGGTCATTGGTACGATGTAAACCAGAAAGAATCGATGCTTATGGTACTCATTCTTCTACGACTACAGCAACCACTTGTAATTAGCGCCGGATATTTTATCCCCATGAATTATCGTACATTTATCCAAGTAACTTCTACTTACGTGGAATTAAAAGATTATTCATACATTTGCAATGGTGAAAATTTGATCATTTATTTTTCAGCTGATGAAAAATTGTGGTGGATATATCTCTGTTCTTCTTGCAATGAGAGAATAGACTGTATCTATAGTATGACATAGAATGTGATGAGAGTGAATCACTTTATAATGGTTCGAAATTAGTAAAAGGAGAATCAAAAAGTAGAAACTAGCGAAATAGTCAAATTGAAAATTATTTTTATTGATCTGTTCTGAATAATGGCGTTCAGACGCTGTCCAAAGCCTTGTCAGAAAATAAGTATTCTACAGCTCTTTTTTATTTGTCTGTGAATTTATTAATTGATTAATTCACAACGGATTTGATCTTAGATTGACCATCCAGATATATGCTATAAGTAGTTTATAACAAGAAAATAAGATTCGGGAATTCTCACCATTGTAAAGCTTCCTTTCGGAAAAGAAAATTCCGAAAATCAATGTTGATGCATGTTCTCCATTAGAAATTTCCTCAGTTTTTTAGTGGAATCAGTGAAAAAATCTCATCGGAAATACTCCGATTACTTCATTGAGAGAAAACAGTATATTACGATACAAGTGCGGTAAAGTATTTTCCAGCCCGTGTGAGGGTTGTAAACACACTAGTTGGAAAATAGTTTAGTAACTATGGAGCTGTAGTTGGCAAATACCTAAACACAAGGACTGAGTAACATCTACTAAATATCCAGTATTGCATACTATAATTTATTGTGACAATTATACGAAAGATCTCAACAATACCATTATCCTGAGCGAAGAAAAATTTTTAGAAAATGAAAAATATTCAAGACAAATTACGAGCTTCTTCCATTGAACATATCATCATAGTCTATAGACTCAGAGATACTATGGAGGAATACATTGTATGGATTCATAACTTTTTAATTATACATGTTTCTCAGAGGTGGTATCGAATCCCATTATTCCTCAGTTTCTCTCATTGTTTCCATGATACTTGATACGCGCGCGGCTTAGGTGTGGCACGTTCCAAATGTTCTCCAATAGACAAGAAAAATTCATCGAATGCTTATTAGATACTAACTAACATTTATCACGCGATGCCCGTTATGACCCACGAGGGCGAAAATCAATGAATAATTGAATGAGATATGCATTTATGAAGGAACTTTCTTGAATATTTGATCATAGTCTATAGACTCAACTTTTGAATTATATATATTTCTCAGAAGTGGAATCGAATCCCATTATTTCTTAATTTCTCTCATTGTTCCCATAATGCTTGGCAGTTAATATTATGGTTCATAACTGGCATAACATTTGGATATATATTCTTGAGCTTCAGTGCGGGCTATGATAAAAATATATGGACAGTGAAATTTAATATTGGTAATGAAACGAGTAATTCATTAAAATCATTGACAAAATGATTCTTCTAATAAAAAAAAGTGACATTCAAATTATTTGTTTTGTCTACAGTTCAATTGAAATGATGATTGATTTAAAGGAGCGTAGGAAATCGATAAACGAAAATTTAGATAATTATAATTATGATTGGGGAATGGAAATTAATTATTTTCTACTAAATTTTTTCTGTTCATGGCCAACCTTAAATGAAACAAAATTTCATCGAATTAAGTCGCATGTATTACTGATAATTTTAATTTGTTTCATTCTACTGGCGATTGTTGTACCACAAGCAGCTGCTATGTACATAGCATGGGGCGATTACTTCTTAATCATGGATGGTTCTCTTTCTATTTTCTTATATTCATTGGGATTATGTAAAATATCTGTCATATTTTCTAAAAAAGAAGGTAAGATATAGAAACATTTATTATCAATATGATTATTTACAAGGGCAGGAGGGTAAAAAAAACTACTGAAATGTGGGGGAATTTTTGCGTCAAGAATTTCTTCTGCTCTTAGGCCAGTTTCAACACGTTTCACCGCACTTTTGTGATGCAAAGAATTTTCCTATGATAATTTATCGTCCCTATAAGTGAGAGAGCGAGGAGAATTCATGGGGCAAAAATCTATCCGGTAGTTTTTTCCACCCTTCCGCCCTCTCAATTCTTGAAATTGTATGTAGGATTGCGGAAATTATTCGAATTGATAGCTGAAGACTGGAGTGATTCGAACGATGATGGAAAATTATTATTAGTTGAAACATATAAAAGGTCTAAAATTTTATGTGTCATAGGTAGCGTATTGGCATTGGCAACTGTAACCAGTTATTATGCACCTGCACTTTTACAATTTAATTTTTCCTTGAGAAATCCATCAAATAAGACCGATGTCCCAGGCCGGAGAACAACCATTATCTCAGTTTATCCATTTAATTATGAGGCCAATACTATGTATATATTAATTTCAATTAGTCAATATTTGGCAGCACTTATAGTTGTACTTGGATTTAGTGTTGGTGATTTAGTATTCTCAAGTATTGTATTTCATGCATCAACAATGATGAAAAATTTATCAGTACAAATAAGACGGATGCTGAATGATGAAACAAAGGATTTCAAGAAGATTATTAAATACATTGTGCACCAACACTGCAGAATAATTGAGTAAGGAAGGTTTTTCTCCATCCCCCATATTTTAGAAAGTTAATGGTTATTATTGCATGAGGAATAAATAAATGATTAGAACTATTATCCAACTTTGATAATTGTCATAGCTCAGGTGAACAACCCATGTGTGGTCATTATTCTTCCAGAATAAAATCCCTTGATGCAAAATTATAGAATAAAATGAGAGTACTTCCCTTTTTCCTCTCTACTCCCGGAAATAATCCAGTCTGTATGAGTGGTTGAACGGGAATGAGCGAATGATGAATAATACGTTGAAATGGCAAAGTCCCATTTCAGCGTCACAAAGTTTCAATATTAATGAAATTATTGAATTTATTGTTTTATTGATTTCAGTTTTGTGCAGAAAGTTGGTGATATATTCGGGCTCCTTTTGCTGGGTGTATTCATTTCATTCACCGTTATTTTTTGTGTTCATGGATTTTGTACCGTTAATTTTGTAACTGAAAAAACAAGTAGACTGAAACAAGTATATGCTACATTATTTTCGATATGCTATGCATCCTTTTTAGTTTTTCCAGTTTTTCTAGTGAATTGGGCTTGTCAGGAATTACTTAATCAAGTACATCGATGTTATACTTGACAATTATTAACAATTATAAATTAAAATTTCATAGACAAATGAAATTTTTATCTTCGTCTTTTCATTATTCAAGAATGATGCCGTTTTGAATGAACTCTACAGTGGTCATTGGTACGATGTAAACCAGGAAGAATCAATGCTTATGATACTCATTCTTTTACGACTACAGCAACCACTTATAATTAGCGCCGGATATTTTATCCCCATGAATTATAATACATTTCTCAAAGTAACTTTTAGTTATTTGGAATTACAAGATTATTTATACATATTCAATGGTGAAAATTTGATCATTTATTTTTCAGCTGATGAAAAATTGTGGTGGATATATATCTGTTCTTCTCGCAATGAGAGAATAGACTGCATCCATAGTATTACATAGAATATGATGAAAGTGAACAATTTGAAAATTATTCGAAATTAGTAAAAGGAGAATTAAAAAGTAATAAATACCGAAATAGTAAAATTAAAAATGATTTCTATCGATCTGTTCTGGATAATCAGAGCCCTTTCAGAAAATAAGCATTCTACAGCTCTCCTTTATTCGCCTGTGAATTGATTTATTCAGAACAGACTTGATCTTAGATTGATCATCCAATGTGACCTAACCACTTGTATCTACCCCGTACTTAGAGAAATTATTTATTTGAATCCAATAAAATTTGGTTAAAACCGATTTTGCAAAAGCTTAATTCTAGTTTCCTCACTCAATTCATGATTAATGGTGAAGTTAAACTCCTCTTTCAGTGAGGAAGGTTGAAAGGAAGTGACCTTTACTGTGGAACGAGTGAACTTCTATAATGATGGACAACACAGTAATCGGAATTGTCTGATGAACAGCCACAATTAGAATAATCACAGATATTTCTGAAATTCATTCACGAGACACCCACATCAAACAGAATTTGCTCATTCCTATGATATTATGAGGGACCTAGTACAAAGGACGGTTATTTTTCTCCAAAAAGACACTTACCAGACCACACGAGTTATTGAAAGTATGATGAATTTTTTACGCAAGTGCTGAGAATACTATCCATATTTCTGATTAAATAGTAATGAATATTCGTGGTTGCTCGCATGAAAGAGAAGAGAATAAACGTGTTCTGCATATTAATGAAAACAAGGCTCAGTGGTGCTTCAACTTTCGCAATGAGTAGGTCTACGAATGATCAAGTATTATGGGAACAAAACATATATGACTATAATTGGGGTATACAAATGAGTCGTTTGTTGTTAAAAATATTTGGACTTTGGCGAAATAAAAATGATACCAAAGTGAATTCTATATTATTGAATATACAATTTATAATAATTGTTACTTTCATCACATTGACGGTTGTATTACCAGTTCTGATTGGTATGATAATAACATGGGGTGATTTAGTTATTTTCATTGAAATTGGTCTTGCGATATTTGCATTTTCATTGGCAGTTATGAAATTATTGTTTATGTATTTTAATAAAGAAGGTAAGATGAAAATATTTAAATTGTAAACTTGTAGGAAACATGATAGACAGAATTGGGAAGTTTCCTGTTTGAAATGTTGAGTATAGTTTCTAGGCAACTATAATGTAAGGAATTTACAGAAGTGATCGCTGTGAATTAGAGCCAAATTATACGGACATTTAAGAATTTTAAAAAGATTGTTAAGGGGATTATGAAAAAATTAATTTAGAATTGAAAGGAAATAGAACACTTACGGAATTTTTTTTCGAATTTGAATGTACGGAAGCTTTTTAATTCGGCAATATTTTATATTTGATTTCTCTAATATTCCTTAATCTCTAGCGATTTGGCGCGCCAAATCTTGGATGCACCGAATATTCATAAACTCAGAAATGAATTATGTTAATGTAGCTATCTTCTGTTTGATTCAAAACGATTCCTTGAATTTCAGTTTACATATTAGCTTCTATAGCATAATTTTCGAACAGGAAAGTTTACCGTCTTTGTGATAAGTTAATTTCATACTCAACGTTTTATAAACGACCTAACAATCTGTGAAGATAGAAAAATTCCCATAACAGTATTTTTCATGGTAAACAATTGCAGCTAAATGCAAGAAAATCACAGAAACTTGCGCATTACGCTTGAATTTCTTATTTAAAATGATTCTCCTTTTACTAAAAATCCATCAATTTTTCTCGCACTATAGGAATACGGGTAATCTTCGAAATGATCTGCGAAGATTGGCTTGATGACTTAAAAGATGACGAAAAATCAATACTAATAAAATCATCAAAAATATCACGAAAAATGAGTATTATTGGGAGTATATTACCATTAACATCAGTTGCTGCTTATCATGGGCCAGTATTGTTGGAACTCGGATTTTTAATGAGAACTGGGACAAATTTAACTGATACACCAGGAAGACCAACATCATTTATATCATATTTTCCATTTGATATGAGACCAATGAAAGTTTATAAATCAGTCATATATTGTCAGTGCATCGGCGCTTCTATAGCCGTCATTGGATTTACACTGACTGATCTTGTATTTGCTAATGTTGTATTTCATGCGTCATCGATGATGGAAATTTTGTCATTAAAAATACGATACATGTTTGATGATGATTCACAGGGTTTTGGAGATAAAATTAGAATGGTTGTTGGACGTCACTGCAGAATAATTGAGTAGGTAAATTTTTTCCACTCTATTTCCCTATAAAAAAAATTGCAGATCTCAATAATGGACAAGAGGAGGCTCAGACATTCGTGTTACCGATTTGGTCTCCCCTCATATATATTTATAACGAGTATGATTACAACCCTCACTTGGGCTGCAACCTTCACACGAGCTGGAAGATACTTTACCGCACGTGTGTCGTATGCTATTTTATTGTAGAGTGTGTGTAGGCCGGCGTTTTTGCACGCAAAGCATGCAATAAACGCTAGAAAATACTTCACTGCACTTGTATCGTGATATACTATTCTTTACACGTATCGTAATATACTCCAACATCATTGGAGCCTTAGTGTATCACTCTCAAAAGTGAAGGTGATGTTGACTCAGAAATTTTTGGGCACACTACTTGTACGTTCCGAACATTTGTTCTCTGAAAGCTTTCGGGGGTAATAACTTCCTTATGTTTGAGAGTTTCACTCTAGGGCTTTGGTGATAAAATTGACTAGGTATACTCTCCAAATGGGAAAAGACTCGGTCAGATCGGTGATCCGAATACCTTAGCTTCTCCTTGTTAGAGTAAAATAGTTTTCTCTCATCAGATTCGTCGAAAAAATTGGCCATGTTTTCAATACTTTAATGCTGGGAATTTTTGTATCATTTGCATTGAATTTTTGTCTACATGGATTTTGTATCATTAATTATGCATCATCCGAGGAGAGTAATACATTGAAAAGTTTATTCACAACAGTATTCTCGATATGTCATTTTACTGATTTAACTTTTAATGTTTACTTAATAAGTTGGGCAGGACAGGAATTAATTGATCAAGTAAAGTTCTGTTATGCTCTACATAAAAGATTTCAAATTTCCTGATAATCGTAGAATATTAACATTGTTGTTATTGTAGAGTGAGCAAGTTTATCATGAAATTTACAACTGCACTTGGTTCAATCTTCATCCAAAAAACTCGATCATGTGGATTATGTTTCTCATGCGGTTCAAGTATTCGCTTGTTATATATGCTGGACACTTCATTCCGATAGATTATCCTACATTCACTAAGGTAACTCAAATATATAATAATTATGACGATTTATTGAATAATAAATTCTGATATTTTTAGCTCATGAAAACATGTGGTGGTTATATATCTGTTCTTGTTGCAATGAAAGAATAGACGGGGATTTTCATCATTTTATTTGAAAAAGTATTATTAATTCTTCAATATTATCAGAAGATCGTTATTTATAATGGAAAAAAAATTTGTAAAATTTTAATTTGTAAAATAATGGAAACGATGGAAGATTCTGGGATCAGCTCAAGAAATTTTCAATATCTTTAGATACTAATAAACAAAAATTAATTACTATCTAATCATATATCATTGTTTTCATGCACCCATTCTTATATTCTTATAGGACTCACCGATTTTCTCTACTTTATAATGTTCCATAAAGTTTTCCTTTCTCTCCCTTCAAACTTTCGAAATTGTAGATGTTCCGCTTTTTCCGGAACTTCAATTTTTCATTTGTTTAATGGAAGATTGAGCATTGCCAATTGATTTCATCTTAGTTTTCATCTCGGCAATGTCAAACAAAATGAATTTAGTGCACTATTTTCAAAGGAGAATTTCGCCTTCCATTCTTTTCCCTCTATCATATATAGAAAAAAAAACTTTGAAAAAATCGAAGACATGAAGAGCAATGACTATGTTCCTTATACGTTTTTCTACATGGAAATATCATTCCAAACTATTCCCCTTGTTATCGTAATTCTGCTGGTAAACCCCAGATATTGAATAAAATAAGATCTCTGTTCATTATGAATGTATAAACCGATGAATATAAGAAGAAACTATGAATAGTTAAAGATACTCCCGAAAAGGAGGTACATGGCACGAATGCTTAAAGAGTAATGAGATGCACGAATATGAATTATAGTCTCTTGAAAGAATCTCGAAGTACGTGTAGAGAAAGAATAGCGAAAACGACAAGTATGGAGTAGTTGGACTATTACAATGAGTGCGTCCACAAAGAGCATAAAACTATTCAATGAACATTTAGATAATTATGATTACAATTGGGCAGTGAAATTAAACCGTTTTTGGATGAAATGTTATGGCGTATGGTCAAATTCCGATGATACACAATGGGATAAACTTAAATCAACTTTTCAACTTGCATTCATCATCAGTTATTTAGTTGTGATGACTATCATACCACAAATAATTGCTCGGATGAGAATTCATAATAATTTACCAGTTCTAATGGACCTTTCAAATACACAATTTTTATTTACCATGACAGTTATTAAATTGTGTTTCATGTATCATAAAAAGAGCGAACTTTGTAAAATTTTTGAAATGATTGCTGAAGATTGGCTTGATACTAAAAGTGAATATGAAAAAGTTATACTAATTAAATATTGGAAATTATCAAGAATACTTTGTGCTACGGGAAATATTTTAACAATAATTGATGTGTCTGTCTACAATGCACCGGTAGTATTTCAACTGGATTTCCAAATAAGAAGTGATTCAAATTTAACTGACATACCAGGAAGAAATTTAACATATATTGCAGTTTATCCGTTTAATGTCACACATATTAACATGTACAGACTTGTTATACTCATTGAATTATCTACATCTTATGTTGCATGCATTGGATTTACTGTTACTGATTTATTATTTTCAAATATTGTTTTTCATGCCTGCTCAATGATGAAAAATTTGTCGTACAAAATACAACA
>JABSMS010070890.1:0-19876 GCA_018902275.1 Aleiodes sp. PSUC_FEM 10030003
AGCTTTATACTAATAATCCGAATTTCAATATATGGTCGGATATATGTAATATATGAGAAATATATGTCATATATATTCAATATATGAGTAGCATATAATGTCGCATATAAATTAATATATATTTTCCGTGGGGGTAACTGTAATTCTCTTTTTTTTATACTGCCAAGAGAGTTCCCCAAATTTGCCACATTCTATTTATCATTTATTATAAATTCACAGTAAATATTATTTAAAACATGTAGCATCTCATAAAAAAACATGAGGAAACATTTTGTTATAATTGGATCTGACCATTGTTCAAGAATGGTCGCCTGGATGTGGACTATATTATGCCATTCTTTTGCCGATATTTGGGAATCTGAGAGAGATACAAAAACTCCAGTAAGGGTCTTTGTTAGAGAATGAAATCAAAGATACGAAAAGGCTTTATATGGAAATAACTTCAAAAAATTGTCTTCAAAGTAATGCCTCAAGTCTATTCCACCGTAATTTCTTTCGAATATCTCGAAAGCGATATGTCATAGTGTAATTTTTATTAGAAAATCTTCTGTAGCTCAGACTTTTCCGAACAAAAAACCTTGCGACAAGAATTTCGCTTTCTCCTTTAGATATTGAGATATTTCATCAAAGTCGCACGAAGTACGTTTGAGGCGGATGTAGTGCACGGGGAATGCGCGGGACTCTTCTCGTTTATACCTCGGAAAGTAATTGAAATATGTAAGATATACAAGAATTTTTGAACTTGGAAATTTTTTTCTATCAACTATCTTCGGAGATAATTTGAAAAAAATTAAGAAAATTCAAAATAGTAAAGACATGAGGCAGGGCCATTCTGGATAAGAAATAGTAAAAGCGATGGTAGAAATTGGTCTTTCTTTCTGCAAAATTCAAATATTATTTCCATTAATCTGTTTAGTTTTTATCTGTTTATCAACTAACGATACAACCTACAATCCCACAAAATGGAGGGCACCTCATTAATGATATTCCCCACCAGAAAAAAAATATTTCGTACTGTATTTAATTTTTGGGATTTTCAATGTAACTTTTTACTGGACTTATATGCTTCAACATAGCAGGTGCTATAAAGATAATTTTTATAATGCCTGCCATATGTTCCACACTCTCCGTTACTGGTGCGAAATTTCGAACTTGTGTTGTTCTATCTATTGAAAATTCATTGAGCCGATCAAAACTGCCAGAATTTACAGTTTAAATATTGACGACATGCAATAAAAATGGAATTTGATGACAAAGCCCGATCATATGAACAACAAATATGCATGGAATTTGATGTTTGATTCAACATTAAATCATTGAAATGCGATAATCAAATGAATTTCCAGAGATTAATTGAATTCGGTGAATCAATAAAACATGGACGAGTGAAATACTAAAATTCGAGAGAAAATAAATAAATAATGAAATGCACATTGGAGATAATTGAATATAATCGGTCCATTAAGCTGCACAACAGACTATTAGCAATGTGAATATCAAGTGGCAAATGTTAATTGGAACAGTAGTGCCTTGCCAACTACCAAGGGGGTTTTTAAATCGTGAAATGGTTGACTCATTCAAATCTCTGTCGTCTCAGGCTGAAATTATTTCGGTCACCATCGATTCCGCCCTGGTGGTTAGAGAGGAAGAGAGATGGTGGGAATCTTGGGGGACGTCGGGTATCGATGAATATTTCATTGACACGTCTCGGCCTTAGTCGTCTTTTCCTCTATTTCAGGTGTCTCCTCATCGTTCTTTAAGACCACTGGAAATACTCACCACCCATTTTACTCCTTCAATCTAGGCTCTAGAAATAGAATCAAAAGACAATCTGTGCAGTTGACTCTGACACTGACGAGTAATATCTCAGAACGAAAATTAATCTTTAAAGTTTTTAATTTTTCTCTGAAGGATTTGATCTTTCTTAAGTAGCTATCTCGTAGTGCTCTTAAAAGCCGCATATCATCCGTTTCTATCCGATTTGACGTTTCCCTCCCACGCTATAAAGATAAAATGATAAAATTATCATTTGAGTTGAATCCACTAGTATGAGCTGTTCCTCATAAACCCATTTTATTATATTCCGAAGTAGTGAAAAAAGGGAACAGGGAGAGTAACTTGAAACGATTCGTTCATCGGCTTTTTCGCAGAAAATTCCCAGCGACACTTTGTTTCAACCTTTGAAAACTTCTGTGGCATTTTCGTTTAATTCGTTCTTTTCCTTTGCCGTTTTAATAGGACTCATTTTCGTGATTCCATAGCAACAAATGCTATTAGTTGGACATAAATTCCGATTCTTTTGAATGCATTAGTATTTCGGTTTTTCTTAAATGATTACTTAGTACCTAGGAAGATTCCGGTATTTGCACTGAATGATGAATAAGAAATTTGTGAGCGAAAAAAAATGGAATGTTTAGTGACACTTGAGTTTATCTCTAGGGTTATCCCATTTAGTCTCTATTAAATGCTGACTTTCAGTTCTCTTTAAACGACTTTATTCTGCAAGCCTGCTTTATTTCCAGAACCGATAACCAATAAGTGGAAAATTATGAAGTACAAGTTTTCCAAAGTTTCTGAATGAAGTTAAAGGACCAGGCCTTTGGACAGATTGCTCTTAAACAGGAGATAATTTTTTAAATTTTTGAAGAAGAAAAAGTTGATGACACATAGGAGTAACTTTGAAAAAAAATACATAAGATGGATGAGCTCTGATTAAAAGTTAGCAGCTACTGCAGTATAGAAAAAAAATGCGAGGTTCAAAGAGAAAATAAAAAGAAATGGCTATAGGAGTATACGGCGGATTGATATACCTGACTTCCTTACTGGGTCTTGGCCCATTTCAGCGCGGCCAATACCTGCAGAATACCTGTGGAAATGTTAACGACAAAGCCAGCCAATGGCCAAGAGTCTCGTCGCAATATGCCGCATTCGGACGATTTTTTTCAATTTTTTTTCATTTCAATCATATTTTCATTTCTTTTCATGTTTTTTGTCGTGTTTACTTTTTACTTTTTTATTGCATACCAGTCTCGCGACGAATTCAATCAACTGAATGTGCATAGAAGCTCCCACGTGTACGTACAGTCAGTAAACTCATTTTAAATCGCCCGGAGCTTTGTTCTCTAGAAGTACATACTGATGGCATTTTTTTCCAAGAATTTATTCTTTCATCCTTTTGTTCCCAGCAATGGTAAACATATAATTCCGGAGGTAAGAATGAAGCGAAGAATGTAGATTCGAAAAACGTTGAAGTTTTAATGATGAGAAGTACAATGCTAAGTGCAACACCTTATTAGATCTTTAGAAATATAAAGAAAAGTTATGTTTATTGCGTTATTGTGAGAACTTGTTCGAAATTCTCCGAAAAAATGAACATAACACTTATCTTGGAGAAGACTGCGAGAATTTCTAATTTTCTTCAAGGTTACAAATAAAAAAGAAAGAGTTGGTTGGCAATGCTACGTGCTCAGTATAATGGCGTTCTTCTTGCACTTGCCGAATGAACCGAAAAGGGCCCACTAGTTATAACACATAACCACAAAAATATAACCCGGAAGGATGTTGATTAGGTATGGACTTTAAGCGTAATCTCTCCGGCCCACCCACTGCTTAAAGAGTATCCACCTTGAGCTTTTCATTATTAATTTTGTTCATGGTAGTTTCCTTTAATTATACCCCGGGGCATACACGAGTAAACTCAACGAGTACCCTTACTCTCAGTTGCGGACGCAGTTTACACTGAGTTTTCCCCAATACACAATGTGCTCTCTTCTACTCGATTTCTCTATGTGTCATAATATGCAACACTGACGAATACACTCTACTAACTCTACTACTTGCTCTACTTGTCACCAATTCTATTCTATTGTGGCTGCAACTGAAATTTTCTTCACTATTATGCATTTGTGTTTACTCCGAGTTTGTTACTAATTACGCAATTCAGCCGCTTCCAAAGGACTCGCTAAATAAATATTTATACACAATACTGATGTAAAGGATCAACAGACAAATAACTTGAGTATGTACAACGCGTTCCCCTTTTCAGCTGCAGTTATAAGCAGAGGAGCCTGCAAAATATGAACTATTTTTTTTATTTTCACTTTTTTTCAAGTGAAGATATGGATAGAATGGTTTGCACAGGAGAAAGACCATCCAAAGTGCAGCTCAATGTGTATCAATGTATCCAGCGATCGAGCATTTTGTGCGCTTGTCGAGTCTGGAGATTATCGTTGTGCTCTCTTTCCCCAGATTATCTCTGGGATATAGCGCAAAAATCAATGGTGAAAATGATACCACCCTATATGAGACTGAGAATTTCGAACAAACAGTAAATACACTCCACTTTTTTTTCATCCCCGCTGATACTCATCTTTATTATTTCAAGTTCTGCAATTGTCATTTCAATCGATACCAATTCTTCCCAAATATTCTATTACTGAAGCAAGAACTAGTACTAACATCGAAACTATTTAATTATTATCCTCATTGTTAACTCCGCTCAATCTATGCTCGGCAAGTAAAAATAATTATGAAAGAAAAAGAGACGTTAATATTAGGGATGGGGTCAGTCAGATGAGAGACCATAGCAGGATATAGGAGTGCATAAGCATTCTACTATATTCTCCACTTTTGTTTTTCCTTGCATGCTAGTGTCCAGTTTCCCTCTATGTCTTTTTCTAATGACACCGAAAAATGCAGCACTCTCAACGACGAGCAATGGTTACCACAGAGATGTCATTTTTTTTCTCTGCATTCTTTCATTTTCCTATATTTCTTGTCCTTTTTATAGTATCCGGTCATTTTTTTCTCCTCCATTTTCCCATGTTCACCCCATAATGTCTCGCGTGTGTAATTTCTCCTTTTATTTTTTATTTTCTCAATTCTTCTCCAACAATTCTGCAGATACACCTACACGCACTCATTCCTTCTGTACCAGAGATATTTTCATCTTTTGCTATTCCATCGTTCTTTCCTTCTAGCTTTCGTTTTTCTTTCCACTTATTTTTATTTTCTCCGTCCCACCCGTTGTATGATGCTTTTTCATGTTTATTTTTCAGATCTCTGTCATACTAGGTGGAGATCCGTTGTTTTCTCTCGTTTCCTGGCACTGAAGAATTTGTCGCGTGGCGTTTATTGGCTCGAACAAAGAACCATTCTCCCCTCTGCAAAACTCGAGTTTTCTCTCTCAGTGTTGAGAATATATAGGGAAAAAGATAATGGGTAAAGCATAGAGTGAATGCGATTCAGACAGGGTGATAGAGCATTGAATGATGAGCTACCGTGGATTTTTATGATTTTTCTTTGATTTTTTCCCTTTGAATTCTATTCATGTCGAATTTATGTGGACAATCAAATATTGAGTGCAGTAGAGTTTCACTAATAGATACCAATCATTTTGCTGTCGGAGATTCGCAGTTCTCAATTGAATTTCAAACTAAGGGAGACTTTAATTTTCAATTTTCCTCACCTGCGGTTTGTAGTTCAAAACGTTCAGAAAAACACATAAAAACAATCGAAATTGTGATAGTAACAGAGTTTTGAATAAAATATCCATTCCATGACATTTTCAAAGCAATGCAGTTTCCAGATAAACTCTCAAAAACATGTCAATATACTTGTCAATGTGTAAAATTTCATTCGTATACGTGGAGCTAGGCATTCTTGCTTTTTTGATGCACCAGCGTTTCAATATTATTGATCATGACGGGAACAGGTACGATTCTACACGTTTTCATTTCTTTTTATACTGGATTCCGCGGATGTCCAGAGGCAAGAAGAAAACCAAATTTGGTTACTCAGCTTTTGTATCACTCCGTGATACTTTCGGAAAAATGAGAATTTAGATTGTGAAGCGCCCGCATTTGTGGTGTACTGTGGTCTAGTGAAAATGTCCGCTGTCCTGTGGTTATGTTTATAATTCCAAGTTCAGTTCGGGCTCCATAAATGTGAATAGCATTTGGACGTTTATGAACGCAATTGTTTCGTAGAGAATAGATTCAAACGGAATACAGAAATGAAATCTAAAAACTTTGATTTTTGTGAAGCAGTTATCCATTATGACTTCAGTTTTTCAGTGCAATTGCTACACTGAAATTTAAAAATATTTCCCATGAAAATTCAACAGACGTGATTTTAGAAATTTTTAGATAATTCGACTGTATTGAGCGAACATTAAAGGCTTAAATATTATTGGAATGTCTATTTTATTTCACTCCACTCTAAATACTCGTCTAAATTAAGAGAACTAAAATACATAGCAGCTGGGGATATAAGCTATATAATTTTCATTGAACAAAAAATCCATGTAGCAACGAATATGTATATACCTGGAAAACGATGGATAGCAAACTCTTGGCACGAAAGCATTCGCATGAAGCATTACCGGAAGAAAATGTTCAGAGATTGTGCCCCAAAGCGAAACGTATTCGGGTCAGCTCGAGCCTTCCCGCAGACCTGATCCTGCAGTTTGCTTTTTTCACTCCAGTTTTCGCTATGCTATTCTGTGCAGTATCACCTAGCTCCTTTGGCACCTGTCAGGTTAAATATATGAATGAAATGAATAACTTGAGTCCGTTGTTTCTCAGATTCTGAATTTGATAAGTGCACTTATATATCATTCGATCATTGTTCTTTACCCTTTATTCATCAACATAATATATTGATATGAACGAATTTTTCGTTCATCTTGGAAGACTGCTACGCTGAAGACTTTGATTATGAGGCAACATTAAGCTTAAAAATGAGGGTTGATTTATTTTGAAGAATGCACGCTTTACACTGCCGTGGGAATTAGGAGAGCTCATATATGAAAATCCTCATGCACCAAGTGGAGCCCTCACGGGGAGGCTGGGTTTCTAAATTGCGAAATTTCCGTGCTACCAGCATCATATTTCCTGCACCACTGAGTCTGTAATCTTCACGTTGCTGAGAAAGAAAATTCCATCATAATTTTCTTTCTGTTCGTCTGTAGGGATTGAATTCCAAATGATGAAATTGAGAATGAAACTAAGGAAAAAAACATCAATCAATATGATAAATTTCCTATTCCCCCTTTTCCCTCAAATATGAGTAACTAATATAATAAGTTAGGTAATATAATAGAATAGGCTTCAATGTATAATAGAATCGATGACGTGGAGAAAATGAGTAACTCACTATAATGAATAATACATATTGCATATAACTAATGGCGATGGTAATGTTTTAAGTCTTCAAAGTTGATTACTTGGAGGCTTTTTGTGTCACTCCAGATGTTTTAAGTTTTTCAGTAAAGCTTCGAAACTTGACATAACGAGCCAATCAGGTAATTCTAAAGAGCAGACGAAAAAGTTTAATAGAGGAGGGAGCTGAAAAATAAAAAGACTGAAAAGCGTCAAACACTTTGAATTTTGCTACGACACCTTGCCGAAGAGTGGCCCTGTCTACTTTACAGGGTACTTGTTCATCCTGTTTTCGTCGTGGCCGGATCGTCACGTCGGCCTCGTTACTTCAAGCAACGAGAATGATAGAAGTGGGGAAGGTTGAACAAAAAGTAACAGTAGGGCAAAGAGAGAGACAGAGAAAGAGGACACGAGGGCGGAGAAGAACAAGCTGGGGAAAAGGAGTGAGTATTCAATTCCTAATAGTTTTTTACATTTTTAGTTGGGCATTTTCGTGTGTTCTTCAAGTTTCCATATACTAATATTTTGAATTGTATCATGACATTCACAATAAGATTATTCTGTTAATTAAGTTTTCATCCCATGTCTTATTTATCTGACATTGATACAGTAATAATATATCAGTATTAAACTTGATTAAATATTGACATTGTTACTAGTCCCGGTAGTTCAATAATCCTATTTTGCTGAGAACTGGGAACCCTCCGGGCATAATTTATTTCAGAAAATCATATTTCACTCCATCATGCATAGTGAAAAGAGGATGAACAAAAGTTTATTGTTTCATTTCACGAATGTACTTTCGGATCGACGATATTTCCTTTTCTCAATGTTCATGATTGATTAATCTGGAAGGTTCTGTTAATAGTTACTTTATAAAATATCATAATTTATTCATAAGGCCTATTCTGTAGTATCCATAAGTTGAAAAACTTTTGTTAAACACAAAAAGGTCTTTCAATGATCAACGATCAATGAAATTTAAGAGACAACGGACGCCTAAGACATTTGAGATGCAGACAGCATTGTGATATATAGTACATCCCTTCTGCCATATTCGATATAAGGTTAACGTTTGGAACGGGAAGAAACGTGACGTTGCGGAGTTATAAGTTTAGCTTATGTTACACACCATTATTTGACATATTCTTGGCAAGGAATGTTTAAAAGAATAATTTTTTTTCTCTATTTTTTTCAATTTCTTTTTGGTTAAGGTGGTTTCTTAGAAAGTATGTGGGTGATTCTTTATGATGATGGTCTTTTCCTAGAGTTTTAGATTCTTATCAAAACATTTATTATTCTGAAAATTTTATCTTAGCCGTTGTTGTCTGTGGACGACAGGCTTTCACGAGCTTGTCAGGTTTCGCTTGCTTGATCTAATGCCTGTAACAGGCAGATGGAGAATATCTTCAAGATACATAATACAATCTGCAGGCGATCTGTTTCAAAGTTTTTAATAAAAATCCATGAATTTATTCATGAAAACTTATCCCTGGTTCAGTTGGTAATATTTTTAATTCATTTTTCAACTTGCTTATTTCACAGTGCAATTTCAGGTTTTTATTGCCATTATAGAAGTACTAATCCTGAGGAGAATTTTCATGCCAGTTTTTTGTGATTGCATAAATTGTATTTTTACCTCTATTATATCAGAAAATGGTAAAGTTGAATGTTTACATGCGGGTCTAGTGAGAAATCCTGGAAAAATTTAACGTGCAAGTTTCGCCTCCAGCTAAAAGTAATATCTTGCTTCTCAATCTCATCTTTCAATTTGCTACTCTACCATCGTTATGCTTAAAAAAAAATATATATGCAAATCCAAATTCAGCCTCCATTATTCAATTTTTTCCTTTCGCATTGAAGCTAGGAAAAGAAATCTTTATATCTTGGTAGATGCGATAGATAATATTTGGATTAGTTCAGGAATATTCAAGTCTATTTCATATCATCATTCTTTTTCTGTCCTTACTCAATTTCTTCGTTCTATCAGTACTCAAGTTGTCCTCGTTCTGTGTTTCAGAGTTTTCCTTGATTGAATTTTCGTCGTGGCTGCATGCATAAAGCATGCCGTTCTGACTTGTCTGACTAAAACCGGCATATTCTCCTTTAAAGTTTCCATCTTCCTTCAGCCGCACTTTTTAAACATTTGTGTTTTCTTACGTTCCTCCACACTCTTTCACTGCCATGGTCCCACAGACTATCTGACTACACTTGGCTCAATTCCTAACTCACCTCTCTATAGACAAAAAAGTAGAGCAATCAATGAAGCAAAAGCTTATATAATTTTTTACTTTCCTTCATATTACGAGGAATATTTACTCAGTTGAACGAGAGGTTTATTGCAATAATAAGACAGAAGAATACTGCAGATTTCAATTTGCAATTTTAAAATATCTGAATAATTCAAACAACTGTTTCATGAGATTCATGAATTAGTAATGCGTTGACATTGAATGAACTCTCAAATACAATTCTTGGTGAATAAAAACGTGAAAAACTCAAACAAACAATAAAAAAGAGAAAAATAGGTAATGAGGAAGTGAAGGCATTGAAAAGAGATTCTACCAAGGCGAAGTAAAGTTTCTCGATAATAAAAATAGAAAGAGTGAGAGAAAAAGCATGAGAATGGAGAGCTTTCCGAGCAAACAAAGCGCTGCCCTTTCACAATTCTCTGCTTTCTTCTTCTTCGTAGAGCTCTTTTCTCCTTCTATTTGTGCCAGTATTCACATTATCCACTATCTTAATTTCTCCGGCCGCGATTTTCATTGCAAAAGGTACAAACGATTCTACTACAGTTCCCATGGCAATTTTCTTGGACTCAATTTATTTTTAATTCTATTTTGATTGGAATTGTACTACTCAGAAAAATGTGGTGCTCATTCAATTTGATAATGAATATTGTAAACTTCATTTTATTATATTCAATAAACGATTTTTTTACCTTCTCACTACAATTTGAGTTTTTTTCTCTCCACTTTTCATTTAATCATATGAATGAAATTATTTCAGATTGAATAACATCTCTAATAATTTTTGGATATTTTTGTGTTCCTACTAGATTTCAACACAATATCGTGGTTTCAGAACTCTAACAAAAAAGTGAAGAGAGATAGGGGCGGGAGAGAGAGAGAGAGAGTAAATAAAAAAGTATATCACTTGTTTCTGGGCCGAGCCCGTCGATGTGGGCAAAACCAAGTTAACAAGTTCGAGTTTAACAATGCACGACCAATGGGCGTAGCGGATAGTTCGGACGCTAGGAGAAATGCTGAGGACTCTGGTCCTCGACGTACCTTCGAGATGAGTTCCACAACGGTTAGCTATAGTGCACACATACATTCACATGAATAATACACACATAGATGTCGTATTTCGATGAAACGAAATGAACCGCGCTCAGAGCTTTCCTCTTCGAAACGTTCAACAAACGCTAAATGTGTGTCAAAGTTTGTGTGTACGTGTTTTTGTATGTCAGGTACTCGGGGTTCAGCTTCCGGATTTACTTTTTTTTCTCGCTCGTTCCAGCAAATTGAACTCTGTCACTGGCTAATAAAAACTCGCGTCTCGTTTTTATACAGTTTTGTTAGAATACAAATGATATTGAGGAAAATTTCATCGAATTTTACTCAAATACTGTCTGTTTACTTTATCGTTAATTGTTCTCATGACACAGAGAGCAATTGGAATGAGAATTTATTAGGTTAAAATAATTCAAGATGAATATGTTCCATAGTGAATTCAACTCTGAGACATGTTTTCCTTATTTTAGGAATGAAAGGATTGCTTTTCAACTGGAAATTAATTTTCTGGTTAATTTAAGTGAATTGTCAGTGCAAGCGAAATTAGAGACAAAAGCCTCAAACTTTCGTAATCATACCCAGCATGCTGTGGGACCTGTGAGACGATGTTTCACCGACATAAGGGCGCGTGACCCACCATCTTCTCCTTCTCTTTCTCTTTCACAGGAAAGCTGACTCCGACAATCGTGGGTGGTGCGCGTGTTCACTGCACCAAACTGCTACGAAACTGAGTTAACAAGATCGCGTTAACAATGCAACATCAATGAGCTCACTATACCGCGACCCCCGTCTTCTGTTATTACAGTTTATGCGTCTCATGTGAATATAAACTTTATAATTTAACTCATAATAACAATCAATATAATCAAAATATTTCAGCTAAAAACTTATGTCGCTGGGAGAATTCAATTTTTTTTAAAATTCAATAGTTATTATTATCACTCGGAACGGGTAGTTGAGGGAATCATAGCATTTGAAAAAACAGACTAGAATAAAGTTTTCGGAGGGCAAATTAGTAGTTAACTCGAGGATATCGAAAGGAAGCATTTAGAGGATAATCATTCCTTTAGAAATAGAAGTAGCAACTATCGTTTTCGAATTTTATCGCTAGCAATTGAGCCTTTATCGCTCGTAAGTAGTTGATTTATACAAGCTGAATTTGAGTGTTCTATAGAAATTTCTCAGCATCCCAACGATTGAACTATTACAATGGAATAGAAAATCAAGCGGTCATTTTTGGATGTTAATTCATAATTAGAAGCTCTAAATCCTGAAAGATAAATTGTTCCTCTCTTTTCAATTATACAAAGACAATCGAATAATCATATTTTGTTTATTCATAATTCTCTTAAGTAAAAGAAGATTGTAACTTTTTTCTTCGTTTGTTCCAATATATTGTTTAAGGCAATTGTTATTTGAAATTCTCCTCAAATCGAAAGACGCCACAAAGGATCAGAAAGAGAGTTGGGAGAAAACCTACAAATAGCCCCCAGGAAGCCAGGAGTTATAGTAAAGACGTTCAACAGACAAGACGAAGAAAACGGATGTATGACATGCCACCTCCACCTACCTTTCTTTGCTGTACGTAGAAAGCACGAACGTCTTCGTATCTTTCTGTCTTTGGATTCAAGCCAGTCCTCAGTGTTTTAAGATATTGCTTTCTAGCGTACGCGAGACGTCGACGCGAGGACATTTCTCCTTTATTCCTAGGCCCCCTCGCCATGTACCTCAGAGTACTTCACTGTTATAACCAAGCCTAAGAGGTTATTTCCTATGTGCTTGGAGTTTTTCATCGTGAATTATTTCGTCACGGCTATCTTCTTTGTCACTCGTACAGTGTCATCTCAGATTAGGGGATGCAATTTTCAAATGCAATTACTAACTGTTAGAGTTTCCACTCGCCTCAATCGTTCCTTGTAACAAGCCAAAATCGTTTCTCAATATTTTTATCCTTTCTTTTACTTCATTCCGTTTATTGATTTCTCTACTCGGATTAACTGATCCAATCTTTACATGGAATAGGATGAATGTAATTCAGAGGAAAATAGGATGGAATGAACACTTCAATGAAATTCAATGAATTCCACTACCGAAATGCAGAGAAATGGAAAAGAAACTAAGTATTGAGATGTTTTGCACGAATCTATTTCTTTTTCCTACAATAAAGTTGTATCCCTCTGTTATTATCAGGGAGTTTTCAGTATTTCAGAATATACGTGCTTTTAATTTTCATAGCTTTCTGCGATTAATCGTATAAAAGATCGATTGGACATGTATGAAATTGATGGAGCAAGATCTCAGGTTTCATTTAAGATCGATCAGGTCACGATCTAGCAGTTAGGACGATAAAAATGAGAATAATAATGGTTTACATGTTGTTAGAAATCAAATTGGAGTGCAATTAAAAAAAATGATTGTCGATAAGAAGTCGTCTTACTCTAGATTTCTCTATGCGAAAGTTAATAATACGCATGAAATGGAATTAAAAGTCCTGAAAACAATTCAATTACTAATCTAATCAGTAGATATAATGATAAAACGTTTGTCTTCAAATCTCACCGGAAAATTTACGATTGAATTGCATAATTTAAATTGTAACTTAGTCTGCTTCCTTTAGAAATTTCTTGACGCATGATACCGTTGCTCTCATCCAGATACTACTAGGTTATAATGAAACTCTTGGATAGAAGCGTAAATGATATACCGTAAAAGCATCACAGAAGGAAACGAATGGAGACAAAGAAAATGAGCGTGGAGTAATGTAACAGAAAGTAAATAAATTTGAGAACTTGTTGTTGGAGGAATACAAATACTTTCTCATTAATACGGAATTGCATACAGAATTCTCATGTCAAAGGGAATTTTCTGGTAATGAAGAAGCGGAGGATTTGAATATATTTTCATTGTATTATAGTAATTTTCATTCAGCGCCATGTGCTGTCAAATTAATGCTACCAGCTACAAAGTACATGTTCGTGAAATTGGACTTGCGGAAAATTTTATTTTTGTTTCTGCTCCTGCAAGATTCATCATGGATTGTTTCACAAAGATCTTTCTAACTTTGAAGAAATACGGTTAATTGAATGATGAGAAGAAACAACAGGAAGACGTACCTTATTTATTCAATGTTTCATAAAACTTTTATATTATTTCATATTACCAGCTTCACTAATGAATTGAACATGAATTTCTGATATAAGCGTCAAGAGTATTTAATGATGAGAATTTTGAATTACTAAGGGGACCATTCCTCTCATTTATATACCACGATATTTTTTTCATATTGGGATTCCTGTCGGGGCGGGCGAAGTCCAAACGACCTGCTTACAATAGTTCGGATTCCGTCCGCGCGGCAATATCTGCATGGAAGAGATAGAACATGCGAACTGCTTACACGGGTTCTAAAATCGACCTCTAGTTAGCGTACCGCAGTGATAGGATTACCAATAGAATATCGATCAATTAATTTTTCCGTTTATTGTAAGAAAAAAAAACATTTCTAAACCTGACGGAGCAGTGAAAATGCTAATGGAAGAATGTTCATATAATTGATACGACACTTTTCCACAATTTGAGATAGGAAATGAATTGGAAAGACGAAAAAGTATGCAAATTAAAGGTTGATACATAATTACGTGTATAATACCAGTTAATGAGATCCCACGGAGCTTGAAGGATCCTGTAAGGTGAACCTTGGAGGAGGTATAAATCCGCCGACGGAAATTCACTTCCGTCTGAGATGGCGCCCACGTTGGAAAAGTGGAGGATCACCCGTAGAAGGATCAGAGGAAGGGGAAACAAGTGATGGAAGTGGAGAAGAATCTGAGGAGCAAGACGTTACAAAATGGGGAGAGAGAGAGAGAAAAGTGGAGTATATAACAGGAAAGAGTATCAAGTTGAGGGACGGAGAGAAAGAGCAGATTACATGCTAATGTTCACAGTCAGGAATGTGCTACAGAAGGAGATTGAGATCGTTTTATACAGAGGAATAGAAACGTCCGATTTTTTATATACCTAGATTTTTTCATATCCTACTTCAGATTTAATCCATCACCTAATGGATTCATGTAGATTATTGACTGTTAATTTGAGAAAAAATATCCATCAGGATACCATGAGTCATCAATTATCAAGGTGATATAGAAAAGATATAATTTTCATTGGATTTCGCACTGTTGAGTATCTTCCAGTTTTTCCCACAGTATCACTAATCTTGAATCTCATCTTCATATTTTCCTCCGTGTGATAGTCTAATGTACATTCTCGATAGTATACGTCAAATGTGCATGGAAATATTACAGTTACTATATATGACTGAAACCACTAAGCATGATGGCAGGAGCTCCTAACGTTCGGGTCAATGACCCCTTCATCTCTACTGTGTTTTCTCTATCCCTTCAACTTTCTATGCACTTCGTCTTTCAAACGAGAGCGTCATTGACCCGTTACCCAATGAAACGATCCATACGACCATACCAAAGATGTACGGCCAAACTATCTCATCCTCGCAAATTTAATAATCGCATCGAAATCCAATATCGAGTCGCTCTTATTACATATCCTTATATCGCATATTCCATCAAAATGAAAATTAAAAAATCCCGAAATTTATGCACTGATCTTTCCATGACATTTTCTACTTTTAAATTTATCTCCAGTTCAAGAATATTAAAAATCTAGGAACATTCAATAGATTCTGCATTCTTCAGTCAGAACTAAGGTTGCGTAATACCCTTCTTAGAGCGGATATTTCAATAAAAATATATAAAACAATGTTAATTTCAAATAGCAAAGTTATAGCTCACTCTTTCCATTCAGATAGGAGATTAATGCGTTCGAGTAGTAGGCAAGAGAGTACCCAATTGCCAAACTCACCAGCCCTTTAGAAATACTCACATACGGGATTTCACTTGAGCAGAGGAGAGTAGAGCATTAATAACCTAGGGCACATTCACCCCTCGGTCCAAAGTTGAATTCTCTGAATAAACGTACCGTCTGCATGTGCCCACACGCAGTCGACGATTTGCTCTAGGGGAAGAGAGAAGGAGAGCGAGCAAGCGATAAGCATCAGAGTTCAAGCTGGTGTGGCAATAGGACGGTCCTCCTGGTTTTCTGTGGTACACTCAAACGCCTCGAACGGTTCATACTACGGGACAATATATAGGACATATATTTCCACTCCCTTCCAGTCGTCGCTTTGTCTCCCTCTCTCATTCTATACCCATTCTCTGCTGAAACTTCAACAACCAACACACTCGAATCCCTGGGCTCATAGAGAAAAGGAGATGCCAACAAGCACTCGGAATGGTATGCGAAATTTCGCGGCTAACCCATGCCGAAAATGCGCTCTACATCATCTATGTGCGGTTAAACGTTTCGCTAAGTCAATATGCCCATGTTTCAACTCGAAGAAACAATTTGGTCTTTCGACGGGTAAAAATGGAGGAGTTGAACTATTTCTCTATGTATATGTGTTTTTTGAGAAATGAGCTGAATTTAAATTCACCTGAATGAGTAAACCAATTGCAGTATATAATTTGAATCAATCTCCCGAAAACGCTGTCTGAAACATAAGTTTTTATACTTGCAGGCTCTTGCACTTTCCCTCCTGAATTCTAAAGGTTCATTCCTATTACTCGTTTTTTTTTGTAGAAGTTAGGAGGGTTGAATACCGTTGCCGTCTGCGTTAGACGGAGAAGTTCAGTTTTGTTTTCCATCCATATTAAAGCAAATTCAGAAAATCTGTCTACACGCATTCTATCACTTGGTTTCGCCAGCTCTTCTCCTGTATGTCATTCTGCACATTTTCATACCACATTCATTGTTACACTCTCTACTTCCTCTCTTCAATCCGATCGTGTGGTGCACATAGGTCACATTCCCCTCTCCTATCCGTGCATAGACGCGGGGAGAATGTGGGTAAAAACGAGGAAAAGAAAGAAGAGGGAGAGGCTGCATCCCCAAAAACTAGAAGTCAGTGCCAACGCGTTCAATGCATTTCGACGAATTTCTAGCATTCGTATAGATATATAGGCAGAGTTTGAGTGTACTTGCATCAGGGTCAACGCGACGACACTAATAGATTGTGAATTTACAAGACGTCTACTCCGGTACATCGTGTCAACCACCAAAAATTTTAACGTTATTATGTTTTTGACCTTTTTTCATCAATTTTTGTTTTATTGGATTCATTTTTTCTCATCATCAGTCAAACCGTTGAGACATCCAATTTCTTTCTCATCAACAGAACTTTTTTTTGTTAATGCAGAGTGACACTTTCGATTTTCGTGTGCAGCAAGTAGTTAAACGATATCTCTTCCCAGTCTTATCTCAGCTGTCTCATTCGTTCGGAATTTCAGTGAAAGAGCTTTCTCAACGGCTGTCCGAAACCCCTATCCTCCACTCTCAATTCTACTGTCCGAATAGTCTTAGATTCGAAAGTCGTCTAGCTACGCCCAAGAAGATTTATATCCGGCTTTTAACAAGCTCTCAATCCATTCTCTTTCGTTTTTTTTAATTCGTATTTTTCAACTTTTTTCATAAATCGTACATACTCAGTTCTTGCTTTATGTCTGACGGATTGGGATTGACACTACTTAGGTCATCCTGTAATACGTAATATTTATTCATCAAATTTTTCCATCGGAATCTTTGTTAGACTATTTTTTGACAATTTTCATCGAATAATGGATATGGAAGAATTCAAATAGCCAACGTAACCGATAATTTAATGACAGTTAGGAACAGATTTTTTCTCCCTGGAGTCAAAGTGATTCTCTACCCGTTTCCATTTAATACCCTGTTCCGCTGATGGCGTGTTCACCGCGCGATTGTATTGTTTCCGCTTGATTCCACTGTTGAATTCCTTCTCAGACGATTTCGTTTCTTCCAGGCATTTTCTCTCTCTTCGTAATTCCTTATATACCTCTTTCCTCTGCTCTTTTCCTCACTTCATTCGAGTAATCCAATTCAACGACATTTTTTTCCTGCCTTCTTTTTTTTCCATCACTCGCCTCTCACTCTTCACTCTTTATAGCTGCAGCAATCTCCGAGAAATTCCTCTGTAACCTCCACATCAATGTTCCTGTTATGCTAGCTTCTTTCCTTCTGAGATGTTTTGTCATTGTTCATTTATATAAAACCAATAGACAGATCCCGCAAATATAGACAAGCGAACACGTGGAGACAGTGCGTAGGAACCTCTTACCTTCTTTCAAACAAATAACACTGTAATTTGAGGAAATCCCAATATTGTTCTTCGTTCGCTTTTCGAGTAAGTAGAAACTCATAAACACTAAAGCAATTCCAAAGGAGAAAAAAGAAAGCAGAAGTGAGTGTCGAACACTCTGAAGCCACAAAAACGACGACACTAGAATAACAGACATTCTCCCTCCCCATCACCGTGATATCCTTCAGGACAAAAAGAAAAAAAATTGCAACATACATCAACGAGTAGCACAATAAAATATAAAAGAGGGAAAGCGCCTGTAGTCATTAGTCGTGGCCATCATTGAGGGACGAGATAGGAAAACAATGAAGGAGTTCTTTGAAGCAAACTGGAAGGGGAAAAAAACAAATGTGCCGCAGGGGTAGAAGCATTCTCTTCTCCCTTACCCTTTTTTTCCCTTACATATTCTATGTACTTTACCTGTCGTATTTGTTCCCTCACAAACGCGTACGTCCTCGTAAGCTCGTAGGATCTCTCTCATATCCATTGCACGATTTCCTTTTCCCTCCCGTATTCGTAATGCGAAAGCTTCCTTTTTCACCCTTGAATTTGCCGGCTACACTGAGAGGGGTGACTTTCAACTGAAACTTTTTTTCACTGCAAAGTTTAAGCCAAAAAAAAGCTAACCATTTTCATTGAAGTCCAGGCATTAGTGGAGGAAAGCGCATATTCTCCTTGGTGATTTTGTTTCACCCCGTAGATGAAAACTCAAGTCATGAAAGTTTTTCTCTGTCTCCCAAGCATATCTACCTGAATTTCTCGTTCTCTGCCGAAGTTGTAACTTTTATGGAAATGATGAAGTATTTCTTCTCACCGCTCGCTCTTGAGCTTTATGTTTTTTGGACTTGCAAATTTCAACGGAAAGGACAGTAAGGTCTTTCCATGGAGCTTCCTTCCCAGTTGCGTTGTTCATATAAAACCTGGAGGGCTCTCTCCCTCTCTGTCTTCCCCGGACATATAAGTTTTATTGAAGAAGAGAATAAGTTTGAATCCGTAAAATTTCTGCTTTCCTCCTGAATTTTTTTTCTACATTATGAGAGCTCAAACGATGTCCTGTATTTTCTGTACTAAAGTTGCTCCATCGAAAGAGATAACGGAGTAGAGAAGGGAAAATGAGAGAGATAGAAGAAAAGGTTGACCGGTTGCAGAAGAGGAGAGCATCCGGGGCTACCACGAGCTTCTGCAACTTTTTCGCCTTATAAAAGCATATATAATGCTGAATGGAAATGAATACGCATGCGCACACTGTTGCCGCCGTTATGCGCGGGGAAAATGAAAGGTAAGTGGGAACATTTAGATGGCGTTGGGGTCGTACAATACTACGCTTAGAATGGCGAATAGTGGGGGCAAAAGAGGGAGGAAATCGGAAATTGCGAAGAGGGGTAGAAAAGAGAGAGCAAGAGAGAAAGAGACAGAGAGACAGAGAGCCAGGGTTGCCATGGGAGCTACCCGGCCGGGCAGCAGAGGAGCTCCAGTCTTGCCGCGGCGACTCGAGCGCGCTTCGGCTTTTGCTTTTCGTACGACAAAAGAACGAAGAAAAGACTGGTGTATGTTTGCAAGTTATGTAGTCGGTATTTACGCGTGTGTGTGTGTGAATGTGTGTTAAATAAATTTAATTCTCAGTATGAAAATTGTCATAGGATTTATGAAAAATTTTCATTCTTGTAGTTTGAATTTTATACAATCCGTATATTAACATCTGTGGGTGATATTAATATTCTTTCCTCAAATTAGAATTACAGTAAAGTTGTTTATCCAATAATAAGTATATTTGAAAAATCAAATTTCAAGCGTCTATTGAAGAGAAAGATCGTCCTTGAAACGTCGTCCTTGTTTATTCTGCCGTACAGTTATTTCCACTGCCCACGCGTCTTCTCATTCCATAAAACTTGGAAGCATCCAAGGGGAATGAGAAATAGTGCTTTAATTCCCATAAGTCACGATGTTGAAAATGAATAAATAAAATCTCAATTTTTAAGAAAATGGGAGAAAAAAAATAAAAGTCAAGAGTTTCTGGATGTAGGAATTTTTTGAAGAGGTGTGTATTCTCTTGGTAATTTTTATTCTTATTTAGTTTTCTCTTCTCTGTTTAACCAGAGGACAATTTCAAGGTGATGAGGAGAGAAAACTCGTGGTTCAACGTGTTACCGACGTATATATTAAGATGGGTCTATATACTGTGTAGATATATA
>JABSMS010070901.1:0-19928 GCA_018902275.1 Aleiodes sp. PSUC_FEM 10030003
ATTTTTTTTTTGTTAAGATCACAAACGTGACAAAAATAAATAATTCAACATTGAACAAGATGAATAAGCATCGTTAAAAAAAAGAAGAGATGTCTGCGAAAAAAAACGAGTTGGCACATTCTGGCGTAAGTAACCATTTACGTTCACGTTTGTCCCCCCCTCAAAGTCCTTTAGATTTTTCCGAAGGGTAGGGTTGTGTGTCACCCTTCTTCTTTTTCTCCCCATTTCGACAACAAGCTCCTGGCCTACTTAACGCTTATTCCAACACCCTACGAGCTTGAGCGACTCATCCCGTATCATCCCCTTATTCTTCATGGCAGTGTCCTGTATGCCCCTTCAGAAATAGTGTACATCGGACCAATGAGAGACAACTATAAGGGGGGAATCCCATTGTCATGTTCACCAACCAATCATGAGAGCGCGTGCGCGCACATGCCGATCAACAGAGAGGTTGGACACAAATGAATAATACTAAAAGTGTATAAGGGATGCTGGATGCGCTTCCGTGACGCTTTTTAACGCATATCAATTCCCCTGCTAATGGCCTCTGTCCTCTAGACATCTGGGGATTAATTATTTTTATTTTCAACTAATCAAGGAATCGATTCATCAAAATAAACGAAATTATCAAGTTATTTATTTTAATTTGATTAAAATTAATAATGAAATTCAAATGACAATAATTCGCAATGCAAAGTATCCCTTTTACTCTTTAAAATATTATTCAACTAAAATTCCGATCCTTATCGAAATCCGAATATGTACACACAGTACACAGCAAATATTTGGGTTTGGTTGTACATAAACCCCTTCTGATTCTCTTTCTCTCTCATAACAACAACAATGCGTGTATACGCCTTGCCCAAACGCGTTTATACACTCACTAATTCTATCTCCCTTTCTCTCATTCAGGCCAGTATACACACCCATAAACTCCGTTTCACCGTGACTATAATACGAGAGAGGTCCCATGGAATATAATATGAATCTCGTGTATGAGCCACACAGAGCAATATGCGACTTCAAACGCTTGTGGACGAATCGAGACAAAGGATCGAGGGAGAGAGAAAGAGCGAGTATTTTTTATTATTACATAAAAGAAAAAAAAGACAGAGTTAGAGGTGAGTGGAGAAGGAAAAAAACAATCGAAATCCTTTGAGTGTTTACGAAAATGCCAATTTATTTTGACATGTTTGAATCAAGTTAAAAGGCAAATAAACGAAAACAAAACAGAAATACATAAAGGCAGTGAGAACGATTGTTTTATTTGTATTTCATTTTTTTTCCGATTCTCGAGGCGATTGAGAGCATTTTCATTCTATAAATACACGGAGGAAGGAATCCCCTAGGTTATTTACAGGGGTGGGCGTTAAAATTGTCGAGAAACGAAGAGTCCTTTACTGTAGAAAATTAAAATGAAATTTAATCACGCGTGATATATAACCGACGTAACCACCGTCACAAATTATCTCATTCTCTCTTAGTAAGTATACACTAATACTATCTCACGCTATTTTGTACACGTGCGGAAGTTACTAGCATGGAATGATTACGATTCTCATACGCTCGTTAATTAATCTACAAATGTATTTGCATAGCAGTTATAACTTGCAATTTGTGAATCAGTGTTTAGATACTGTGAATTACTGTGTGTCACTTAGGATGGAAAAAAGAATTTGCACATTCGAATTATATGCACTAGGAAGAAAAGAAAAATAATAATAATTGAGACTAGAGAAGTGACGTAAGGGTGGTAGGTAAATAGACTGAGATAAATTAACTGTTTCGGGGGAAGCTGTGGAATTTCTATCTGGAAATTCCATTTGGGCATCTCGATGTAGGATCAGATGAGTTTACAGGAGAATATGGGAATAAAGAAAGGGGGAAAAAATGAAGAAAGATGAGGAGAAAGACGCCAGGCGTCGGACCGTCGGACGGTGAACGAGTGTGTAGAAAGAGAGAAAAAGCCCCACGAGCACGCCTTTTACCTATGTCCTATAAACGTTATGTTAATGTATAGTGTTGTAGAATCCGAAACGAGGAATCCCTCCTCTCACATTTAAACATAAAGAGACACGATATATGGCCTGGTAATTTCTTAATTGCGACCACGAAATTCTTGTCATCGTAAAGCGATGCTTGATTATATTGAAACGAGCCACGAGGCGCCACATCCATGTGGGGGTATACGAAAATGAAGAAATTCTTTATATCTATAATATTTCATACTAAAAATTCCATTCTATAATTTTCTATGAAAAATCCTGTGATTCTTTGAGTAATTTATCATTTCGATTTGATAAATGAAAATGTTATAAATGTAACGTAATACGAAAATTAACATCTTTAAATTGAATAAAAGCGGAGGCGTTGAGGTTTTATGATGAAAAATTGGCCTATGGTTAAATTGTGAATGAGAATTATGTTGGGGGTATCTCCTTACGTCTGCAAGTGGATCATAACCGTCTGTAAAATGATTTGAGATTGGCAATCTTGATTACATGAAAGGGGAAAAGGGGGTTATCTTTCAAGTGTATTATAACCAAGAAGTAACTATATACGTGTTCTCAGAATGAGACCACAGGTATAACCGAAGGGGGCGTGTCACCTCAGACAAAACTTTGTCCCTTAAGTATGTATATTACAAACACATTCCTGAACCATTTTCAATTTTCTCTCATAAAGTATCTCGAAGTATCGAGAGGTAAACACGAGATTAATAATCCATTATGTATTGACAAAAAGGAAAATCATTTTCTCTAACACAACAAGATACTTACCAGTGTGTGTTCTCTTGTGGATCTTGAGATTCTCGGATCTTGCAAATACTTTGCCGCATCCAGGAAACGGACAGGGAAATGGCTTTTCACCAGTGTGTACTCTGATGTGATTGACGAGTTTGTACTTGGCCTTGAACGCCCTGCCATTTCTCGAACAACCCTGCCAGAAGCACGCGTGCGTAGTGCACTCTGGTCCACCCACGTGTTCAACAGTTAGATGAGTTACAATATCATGTAGTGAACTGAACAATTTACCACACAATTTACGTCCTGGCCCTGGTGTATCCTGATCAACCCACATGCATGACATCTCTTGTCTCTGTGAATTACCACCAGTTCTCATGTACCTCAAAAAAGCACCGTGGGGATGATGAGTTGGATGACTGACCGCTGGATGTTGCTGATGATGTATCGATGCTGGTGTTAAGTGTGGCGGACTGAGGTACTGATGATGCGGTGGTAATCGAGCGTCCTGGCCATAGTGACCAGGATAATGTCCAGCAGCAGCTAATGGATGCTGGCTTGGATGATGTGGAAATTGTTGCATACCAGCGGTCGTACCATCGTGATGAATTGGTGTAAATAAACCTAATCCACTCTCTGGTGTCGTTGGATTTGCTGTTGCATTAAATTCATGCTCACGGCGTAGTAAAAAGTCACGTGCTGCATAACTTGGATGATGGCCCATGTGGTGACCCATGTGTGGTGTCATGTGACTGGCTGGATGAGGATGATGAGGTGGATAACCTTGTGGATGGAAATGATGATGCTGTTGTGATGGGGCATCACCCGGCTGTGGTTGTAAACCATTATTTGCATCACCCAAACCGTCTGTACCACCAGTGGGTGATAATTTAATGCCTAAATTGGCGAGATGGTGTGGATGATTTGACACTGTGTCCAAAAATGTATTCATCATTGTTCAGTGAGTTTTGTTTACTACCTTATTGATCTTCAGTTAATCCCATTTATACCGAAAACCACTTTACTTATTATATTACATGTACACTTTTGATAAATCGATAATAGCCACAACACTCGAAGAGTCTTCACAAAAATATTAATAAGCAATTATAATTTTGACACTAAAGTTTAAGTTCGAGGGTTAGAAAAAAAAACAAAACAAAAATCACAATTTTTGGGTAAAAAAAAATCCTGAGAAAACGCAACACTTTTCTTCAAAGTTACTGCCTTAATATAATTTCAAAAGTCAAATAACTTTGCCAATGTAAGAAAATAGAGACGACGGTGCCCGAGGGCATAGATGACGCACCACTGTAGCAACGAAAACTGAGTACCGACGACAGGTAGGAAATCCGTTGTGTTCCTTGCTGCGTTCACAGCGGGACTGAGGTGGCACTCTGAGTTCTCACTGCGGGACAACTCAACGTTATTCTACCAAGTTTCAGGCGGTTGGATTCATCCCCACTGTTTTTCCCCACTCTTGTTGTACCTCGTGACCATTATATAACCAATGAGAGTGCAGCGGTGTAGATACCAGTTGTCTATTGGTGCTCAGTGGACCATTAGATGCTGGAGGATGTTGGGGAACATTTGTGATAAGCTCTCGTAAGTAATATGGGCGGGATTCTTGTTGAGAGCGCATGATCCAGCACCCGCCTACATCTACGCCCAATTCGCTGGGCGGGAACTCAACTCTTTTTCAAAAAACAAAGACTCCTTTCAGTCTCTAAACATTACAGTTTACTTCTAACATTTGGACAATTTATTTGTTTCAAATATTTTGATGTCTATGATTTATGATGGTGCTGTTGAATTGAATTAATCAAAATCTCATGCTGCCTGTAGTATTAGCTGTTCAACGATTATCATTCCAATCTCTCATGACATGATCTACTTGTTACATACGAGATTATCAACTTATCGCTTGTCAAATTATTCATATCAGTCTGTGCCTCCACGCCCTCTCAAATTATCCGGATTATCTGGATTATGCACTTCATGTGCATAATCTGGATCGATTCCATGTACTGAGACTAATAATGAGTACAGAATTTTAGAAAAAGACAATCCAAGAAAATAATTGTTCTATATTGTTTAGGTCGTTTTATCAGGAACATTTCATAATTTCTCTGTCGAGTTTTACTGTCGCTATTGACTCGAACAGTTTAACTACACTGACTGACAGGTATAAATATTTCACCTAATAACGAAGTGTATATTGCTCGGTTTTACGAATAACAAGAATTAATGGGTCTAATCCTGGCCAACCAAGACACAGGTCATTGTCGGCCAATAAAGCCATTGGCAGTGTTACCCTCAAAATTGTTAGAAGCAGATGACTCATTGTGGCTAGACTCTGGCCGCTAGACATTTTGCAAAAACCCTTTCATACAGAAAGGACAGTTATATTGAGGCTGCCTTCATGAGAAATATCCATTTTAAATATTCCTCATACACAATGGTAGATAACCAAAATTTATTGAGACATAACGTAGCGGTTATCCCTAATTTTCCTGAGCGCAAAAATACGGGAGATGGTTTATAAAGATAACTGTGTAAAAATCTCTCCAAATCTTCAACGATCTGACACCCTTCTGCTCCTAGAATGAAAATACGAAAATCTTTTTTCATACTTTGGTATAACACAATCCTCGGTTACTTTAAAAGACTTTATACCTGCTTGGACATTTTCAAACAGTAGTGAAAAAGATCCTACAATGTATTTGTTACTCAGGTGCTTGAAAACGTACAGATAATTGTATCTCAACGACAAAACATAAGTTCTTGTGAATATTATCAGGATAATCCTGATTACAGTTTTTGAGTTAAGTCGAGTACTCATGAACACCTTTCGGATATATATTGAGTGAATAATGGCCCACAAAAGAGAGGAGAAACAAATTTTTGTGGTTTTCCTTAACACACAGGTGCATAGTGCCGAAAAGGGACTAAATTCCATGAATTCTGGATACCTGTAAACGAGGTCCTCATGGGTGTGTAATCTCTGATTGTCATCGTCCGATCTGAGACACGAGGTAGAACAGGATTCTTCTCAATTCGACAAGTTTATCAGATAATAAAATAATCAGAGTTATGTTTCTGCCAAATTATTTCTTGCCAAATTTGTGGTGGAGCGTGGAATAATGAATTCACCACATGTTGCAATACCTAATGAGGCTTCATTAACATCAGTTAAGCCTTTGGATTCCAGTTGATAGATAAGTTTGCGTTAATAGTTCTCAGAGAACATTCTAGCTGTATTTGTAGTCAAACATTTGTAATATTTAATACATTACAAAAGACGTTTGTATAATGCCAACCAGTATAGTCATTTCGGGGGCCATACGAGGCACAGGAGGTGGTCATTGTCTTCGACTCGGTCATTGCTCACCAGGTCGTCGTCATTATATTTAATTAATCATTAGGAATGATGGCTTCAAATTTATCGTATTAAAAATGAAGAGACGAGAAAGAAGAAGGAGAAAAAATTTACAAACAAGTAACATCAAATGGAGAAATTGTCCATCATTATGGACTTGGTTACTTCTCTGAATATCAATGTGATACACGAAAAACTCATCAGTTTACTTGGAATAGTTTTGTAATCAAATGTTGGAAACTTTTACGAATTGTATCCAGCTTGGTAGTTTATGAATCAGCTACAGCATTCACCTTTTGTAATTCATCAAGGTCCACATTAGCTGTAATTACACGTCAGTTGGGAATGGTAAAGACGAGAGGTGAATTAAAAAAGAAAAAATTAGAATCCACTCACTTGTACGGTAATCCAGAAGCATCAGCGAGGAATTGCAATTATTCATTCGAAGTACTTTTAATTTGTAAATGACGACGTACCTATTCATTTATTCACACGTCATGGTATGGAAGATGCATTTATCGCGTGAGCGATGGCCACTTTGTCAATTCGTTTCTTCTCATCTTTAGAAAATGCCAGAAGTATATTTCTGAATTTTTTTCAGATTTATTTATATTCTGATTCTTTTATTATTTTCAAAATCCTTTCTTACACTCGTCATCAGTAGCTTGACTCACCTGCAGCGAAATCTCTTTTTCTCTGATGTACTTATCTTTTTAAATTATTACTGGAATGAAAAATTCAAGTTTTCTTATTTCTTCCAATGAAAACCTGCCCCACGTCCTCTTAACATACGAAAGAACACTGATTTATTGTATCAATAAATAATGAAAAAATGTGAATGAGAAATGAGTGTTTTGGAGAAAAAGGACCAAAGAGAAGCCGACTAGTTTCGTTTAGACACGCAAAACTCTGTAGATTTGTCGTTGAGATCTATCCAACTCTGTGGAGGACTCCTACGGGACGAACCGAAGATCTTGTCGCGGAGTCATTAGTGGAACGACAATCGGTGTCGAGAATCCCTAGGGGGTGTTTTTTAAGGTTTTATTTTATACTTATGTATTTTTTTTTCTTCTTTTTCAAACGAAAACCAGCGGCTCCTTTCTTCTATTGTCCAGGTGGTATCGGAGACTGAAAATTGAGAAGGCTTCTTTTGTTTCAGTATCTTGATTTCCGATAATTACTAATAATCGCTGTGCTCCTGCTTAAGATAAATTTCATCAGTATTTACATAACGTCTTTATTTTTCTTCGTATTTAATTAATTCCGCATATTCTTGATCTACTCATGTTTTCATAACTCATTGAAAGTTTGCATTGTTAAATTACGCTAGTGAGTCACTTAATTTAAATATTTTTTACTATACTTTCATTTCAATTTTAAGAGAGTAATAAATCTTCGATACTCGGTGGTCGTCAGCGGTAAATAAACTTGAGCTGTTATCTCGTTTCGCATTACAAATGAAATTACTAATAAAACCAACTGAACATAGAAGAAAGGAAAAAAATTCAGAAACACTGAAACTATCGTGTAATTCTCTCAAGTCGATTTATCATTAGTTTATGGTAAGAACAAATTTGAGAATCGCGTGATCCCGATCGATGATCTTCCAGCACCCTTTTTCATTTGTTTTCCCTTTTTTTTATTTCCCCGTGAAAGTAAAGAAACTGATCCACAATATAATTCAGAAAAAGTGAAAAAAAAGGAGGAATGAAAAAGAATGGTCGTGTTTGTATAAATCATCAATTCTTTATCCTTGTTTATCCTTGTGCCTTATGCGGATATATTTCATTGTCGCCCGTCTCACGGCCTATTCAAATTGGAATGACCAGCGGGGCTACGAGTAATTTTTATTATCATATTCCCGGGATTTTTCATTTTCATCCTGTAGTCATGTTCCTCTGTCTCGGTTCGTCTCTTTGACCCTTCTTTATTTTTTTCTTATTTCTAATATTTTGTCGGGCCGCTTCCTTAGAGATGGCTATCTGCCTATCTATCTCACCTCAGATCTCGAAATTTTTGTATATTACTCATTTTTCCCGATGGAATTCTCTTGAGATTTAAGAAAAATAACGATCATGAATAAAAATTTCTAATAATCCATTCGTATTTATCCATTGTATAAGAATTATGTTAATGATATTTCTGGATACAATTGAACACAAATCGGATGATGGAAAAGAAAAATTAAATTAACAAATCGAGGGTGAAAACTTACGTATTACGACCTGTATAAAGCGTTACGTTAGAAACATGAACTTGCATCCCCTAAAAAATGATCGGTTGACCCCCGCAGTGTAGCAGATGCAACTTTCCTGTGGTACCAAACATCCAGTATGTTTTTTCTCCCTCACCCCTGAATTTTTCGTGTCTACGAATGAAGTAGTGATGTAGGGGTTGTCCAATTCCCTTCCACCCTATTCCTTAATCTTCACCTGAGTTGAAATATTGGATCATTTTGCGTCACCGATCTAGTGCCCTGATAAATCCCGCATGGCAGTAAAGTAGTTTCATTTTTCTATTTTATTCCATTATCACTATCAATCAATTTTCCGAGTAGGAAAAAACAAACATTAAAAAGGCCAGAGGAGAAAATTGAAAAAAAAATTATGTGAATATATCAGATGATGATTTTCATAAGAAGATTAACGACCTGGTCCCATATTTAAATATGTATGGAAATATATTTCCCTTCAACAGGTGCTTCTGAATATTCATAATTTTTCTTTTCTCGAAAATTAACTAAAGAAATTTTCAATGGTGCCAGCAGGGTTTTTGCGAGTCCAAAAATCCAAGAAGACATCTCTCAAAATCATCCAAGAAATGCTAACGAGGTTTTCCTTTTTGTTTCTACCTCAATCATTAAAACAGTCCCTTAAGGTCTGCGTTTAGAATGGGCGGTTCTGGCAGTCAGACGTGAATCTTTTTGAATTTTCACGGTACTGCCCACGGAAAACTTACTCCAAAGTTGGAAAAACGAGCTCCTTAAATGTAGATTATTGTAATTATTGCCATAACCTCGAGAGTTTGGCAATGATCCATGCCAAGTCATCATTCCTTTTGTTAAATCTCAAGTGACATTCTCGAACCTCAAAATTACTAAGTTCCCATTCAACAATATATCCAAGACGAGAACAAAGCCTGATATTAATGACTTTCTACACTCTAATTAAGTTTGAAAAATATATCAATTACGTCTTCTTATGTGAGGCTAAAAGACAAATTCAATCACCGGAAACCACTCAGCTCTTCAGTGTACAAATTCTCCAAATGCAATATAATAGAATGCCACCACTACAAGACAGGAAATTCAGTTAATGAACTAACAGAAAGGGTTGGAACAATTTGAGTATTGCAAAATGAAAATGAATTGAATGAATGGCCAGTAGACTGAAGAGGTACATAAACTCTGAGTGGCGGGAAGTGAACAACTCCGATTAATCGCAATATGTACACTTGAAACGTACTCGTTTTATTGTATAACAAATAATCTCTCTATTCTAACATCTAATTTAGGATGAATGAATGAGTGGTAGTGAATAGCTTATCTCGTTTGTATTAACAAGTTGTTGATTTGAGTTTCACTTCAATCACTTGTTATCTCTGCGTCTGCATTTTCGATGAAAGATTAAATATCGGAAAATCGCAAGTGGATGATGAATAATGTTGAAATGAATTTTCGATACATATCTACTTCAAGAATAAACCACAAATTAAATTGGCATCATGTCATTAATCTTGGCATTGAAATTCATTATTTAAAATTAGCTCGAGAAAATAGTAATCTCAAAAACAAAATTATTTATTAAATTATTCTTTTTAGATGGGCAAGAGATGACAGACTCCATGCACATTGACTTCATGAGTCGGCGCCACTCGGGCCCAATTAGCCTCGGCAATTAAAGAATTAAAAGGACGTGCAGCATAAACTCGTTCGCAAGATGCCTTTGGGGACATCCAATCGTCTGGTTATGAGAGAAAGAATTTTTTTAAAAAACGCTATATGCGAAGGAAGAAGAGACACACAAGCTCGTCGCTGGTCCTCAATGGATTTTCCAATGGATTCCGGCATTATGTACTTAATAAAGTTCTACTTTTACGGGACTCAGGAGTAATAATATCCTAGATGTCTCCATGGGTTCGTTACGATAACGACTGCGGAAGAATTGCAAGTGCCTTCGGAATATACTCTATAAAATTCAAACTCACAAGGTTATTTTCATTATTAATTTTTGAGCTTCAAATATTTTTAACACTTTACTTATTTCCGATTTTTTTTTGAATGAATTTTTTATGTCACTGAAGATAATTAAATTCAGACAAAATATTTATAGCTTCATTTTTCTTCAAATCCGCAGGTTAAATGTGGAGTTAAAGGGGTTTTTAACATTTCAACAAAACTCCAACGACTATCTCTTCATTTTCTAATGGACTCGCCTCTACTGCAATGTAACAAAATCATTGCAACATTGTGAGTGGTAAATATTCACTGTCAAATTGGTATTTCTTATTTCAGTGTAAGGCTTCGATTTTTTCTCCATCCCCTTGTTCTTTTTTTGCGCAAGAGAGATTTAAGAGGTCAAAAGTGATTTTGAAAGTGTTCACAGTTTGATATACAACAGTGTCATAAATAATAATTCAATGGAAATATTTTGTCACCTTTATGACCCGCTGCATTTTGTTCGATCATAAATTCGGTGGCAAATCGCAGTCGCTCCTTGGGTAGTTGGCTGTAACGCCCCTACGGTAGAAACTTGACTACCAACTTTTCGACCTTGGTCTTATTCACATTGCAAATGCTACAGCCCAAACGATTTATACTACCCTGTCCTCTATCTTTATTCTCCGTCTCTCTCTTTCTTACACTCAAATTTAATGTACTGCATGACGTTTTGTATGTTCATCGTAAAATCTTCAAGGAAACTGAAGCTAATGCCACTTAACTGGTTGAAACTGAGGTTTATAATGATGAAAAAAATATTATTTATTGGTTTCACATTACTGAAGGTTTCTGTTGATGTAACAGGTATTTTTCCTCGAGCTACGAAATCCAATGGAAGAACTTATTATCTTCGATTAAATTAGCGAACGATTCTTCTCAATTACTCCGATTTTCCTCAAGTTTACTCACATCTAATTAAATTTGGTTGGAGTAATGCAAATATCTTCGCAGAGGAATGAATATTGTCTACAAAGTCCTTCCTTCTAGCTTTCTCAAAGAGATTCCAAGGATTTACATCATACTGCAAATTCCATTCCCTGTTTCCTGTGACTACGGATCCATACAAAAATAAAAATTCCTCGAATTGAATTTCTTGAAAAGAAGATTTGGTGTCGCAATAAAAAATCTTCTGTATTTTTTTCTTCCTCTTCGTAGTATGGATATATATATTTTTTTTCATTCATTGGGTGGCCTCACAAATATTTCAGCGCACTCGGTTTAGCTTACCTTAAATTTCCCCATATTTTCTTTAAACGCGAAGCAGAAAAAGAAGAAGTCTATGCTAGAGTCATAGTACTCTGTGGTAAAACCGTCATATAACAAACTCTGGAAAATGAGCGGGAGGCCTAACCACAGGGGGGTAGATGCCCAATGGTTTCACATTGTAAACCACTTCCGCCCATGTGCCTAGCACACGACTTGTGGAAAATATAGAAAAACCATTTTTCACATTAAAATGTAAACAGACGACCCAGTTTGTTTTAGAATGTGTCATTTCAACGATTGATTTACTAGATAATTAATATTTCCACGGAGGAAATGAGTATTTTCTGGCATTAACCCGTTGATGCAGTTAGAGATACTTAAAAATAAATATTTCAAATATATTTTGAAGTAATGATAATAAAAAAGAATACAGAAATAGCAACATAATTTTTAAATTTGTCTATAAATTAACATTAAAGATTCCCGCGGCGAATTTTATCGGCCGTCGGTCAAATAATATTCAAACTTTGAAAATCACGTCACTCATTATAATAAGGAAGTATTCGAATGTTTTTGAAAATTTTGTCAAAGAGAGAAGAGCCCGTGACGAAGGAGCGTTACGAATTTCTGTCGACCCAAACGAATCCGTCAAAAGATACAGAATACTCGTCGAAAGTAAAAGAGGAGAGACCTCCATCGTGTCCGAGTTTTATGTTGATTCTTCAGAAATTGTCCATGAAAATTTGAAAGTGCAAAGAGAATATTACAAAAGCATTTGAACATTCTTCTGCAGAGACACTCAGAATGAATAGAAAATGAGGGAAAAACATCTATCGAATATTTTTCCATAAAATGACAAACGGAATATCTTCACTGAATTGTTCCGGTCTTTTGAAGAAAAAAAAATATTACAATCAATATTTCAGGGTCAATCGATGGTCATCCAGTTGAGACGTCACCACGGAGATACAAAACAAGAGAGAATACGTCTCTCTGAGTCTGGTTTTTCGGGTTAACGTATTTTCGTTTTTACACGACGACGCGTCCATAATGGTCGCCTTTATAGATTCACGACTACAGCCTTTTCAGCGGGGGTTCTCTCTCTCTCTATTTAATCTTTTTTTCGCATTTTAAATGTTGTATACCTGACCGAGGAATTCGTTCGCGTGCTTCATCGATTTTTCAAATCGTTAATTGAATATTTCGAATTATCAAGATAATTTCTCTCATAATTCTATTTCTTCGTAATATTTTGTCAAGATTATTCAAAGAAGCTTTTCATTCTCGTTTAGAGGAAGTTGTATTTTCTTAAGAGAATTTTCTTGTTACCACACGATGATATCCCGTCGTTACCCCAGTTTCACTTCATCCTCTCAGGCAAAAGTGATTTTCAATGGTATTATAACGATAACATCAGTCTAATGCCGTTCGCTTGTTTAGTGCACTTCGATAGCAATCTTTATGGGGTCATTACATCGAGTAAGCTTTATCCATTCACTCAACTCGCTTCCCTCATTCCACTCAATAAAAACCACTCAAAAAAAGCAACAAGAATAATGCACAAACATAAATAAATAAATAATAATCCATTGCGTAATTATTCGAATGCGATAAATTTACGATTCTTGACTCAGGTATTCCAAAAACTTGACTCTGTTAATCATGATTAATTATCCAAATAAAAAGATGAGTTTTTAAGAATTCACATGTGTCTGTCACATTGACGTACAGGGCTCACGACAAGAACCTCGTTACTCACTGTACAAATGTCCTGTGGGAGAGAATCTCAACCGTCGGGGTAACTCAACGTTCGCATAATTCACGTGAAAAAAAAGCATGAATACGCTCCTGACCGTGATTGCTTCGTTAGGCATCATTCACAACGATTGGATCATTACATACAATTTTTTTATACCGAAAAAATTGGAGGCAAAAAGCCAGGGAATTAAATTGAATTGAAGGAAATGAAGAAATTGAAATGAAATAAATTAAATTCAGAGAAAGACTGAGAGAGAGAATTTAAAAAATCCAATCAATCTCATGACGAAAGAGGAATAGTGGTTTATCCTTAAAGGAATATTTATTTCCGAATATTCAATTTCATGTGTCTGAAAGAATGATTCCACATAAATTTCACAGATGATCAAGTCATCTCAACCAGAAATTACTACACCTGTATCATTACCCATTTTCCCATAACACCCAGCCTCACCTATTTTCACTAATTCCTTTTTTTCTCAGCTCAAAATACACCAGTACCCCTTCAAAGCCCCCTGAGCTCTTTTGCCAGGGCGTGACTGAAAACCACCAGCATCCAAACACACATACAAATACACGCACACACCAATCGATGGACCCCTATATAAATGCGGGGGTTCCGAAGACTTTTGGACTGGCGTACTGGATGGTATACCTGACTTATGGTGCCCAACATTCGGAATTATTTACGACCAAGAGGTTCAGGGGGCCTCCAAAAGAAATCTCGTTCTCCTTCTCTTTTCCCTAGTCTCAAAGGACATATATTCACAGCACTGTTTGTCTACACAAACACGATTTCCTTCTTTTTTTTCTTCTTCACTTGGCAAAAGCAGAGTGAAATCGACCGGAAGAAGACCTTCTTCCTGCGTTTTTTTTCACATGAAATTTGTCAAATAGGATTAAGAATTTTGGTTACACGCAATTAATCAAGAAAATTCCGAATGAATTGATGGAGATAATAAATTGATCCTATTTAAGCTTCCAATTGGGTTTGAGTGGAGATAATAACGAGTAATTAAGTACTTTATCACTTGTCTCCGATCAGTAACTCTCTCAATTGATCAATAAATTGTTATCTCCGATAATAAATTTAGAACAATATCCAATTTCTCCCGAAAAATCGCTTATTGCGCCAATGAAACCGTCAACGAATTATTAGCCAAGCATTATTATCGCGTTGGTCCACGCGGAATCCTGAAAATGAGTCGTGTTCATCCTCACCTATTGAGTTCCCCCAGTTAAGGCCCCAGGTATAACGATCTTTCGGTCTCATCCCCGTCGAGAATATAAACTGTTTCTTGGAACAGAGAGTCGTATATCTTTTTCGGGATTTTTCTTTAGTGAGGCTTATATTATAAGAAACGATACACGACAATAACCAAACCAAAGTCAGTCACCCACTCACCCAGTGGCCTTTGCCCGAGCATAACTGTTTCTTAACAAAAATTCATTTTTCGAACAACAAGGGAAGGAATTATTCCGAGGTCACGGTCCTCCCGTTTTCACTGGTTGAGTACAAAGAATTTTGGAGGAGTAAAAATTGGAGCGAATAAAAAAAAAGAGAGGAATCAATTTTCGGGGAAGATTGGGGAAGATGGATATTGAGAGTAAAATAGATACATTGGATTTTGGTTGAAATTTGAGTAATCTATGTAATGAAAAACTCTCAAAAAAAGGTGAAAGTATTTCAGATAGGATATTTTCGATGATTCCATTGAAAATCTAAGGAAATTTCCGAAGGAAAACATGAATCAGAGTTGATTTTTGGTTTTTTGGGTTACGACAACTGGAACCACAGATATTCGGAGGAAACTGCAAATTCCTGGAATTTCCAAAAAATTACCAAAAATTAACTCTTACCTATACTTTTCATCGGAAATTTTCTCAACTTTTCAATGTCATCATTGAAAAAATTCTCTCTCGAAGCGTTTCTTCAAAAGTTTAATTTCACCCCATTCTTCCCTGATTGGATTGGATTTTTGGTACGCAGTTTTGTAAAAAAAAAGACTTCTTTCCTTTGACAATATTCCCGTATATCAATTCATCTACTTCCGTCAAGAGAGTTAATTTCATTTACAATTTCGTTCTGTAAAAAGCTGCCTCTTCTCAAAAATTTACTGAATCCCTTTCATGATATTATGAACATAATCAATCTAATCTAATCGATTTTAAAATCCTCATTTTCTTTCATCAAAATTAAGCAATGAAAAAATTATAATGAAATGTGAAACCATTCCATTCTTCATCTTCTTCTCTTTTTAGGAGGGTGAATCCCTTGGTATGTTATCTGGTGGTGACTATCTTGTCCACGAGTGTTGGCGGAGAATCTATCTGAGTCACGCGGGGTTGACAGATTCTTATCTGCGGATTTTGGGAGACAGCCTGTCTCTCTTCTCCCAAGTCGCACCTTCATTCCACTCTTCTCAAATATTATCGAGTCCTATCTATTCAATCATTTGCTGGACTTATCAGGCGCATCTGAATTTCAAGGATTGCCTAGTGATGCAGGAATGAGGAGAAGATTTTCATCCAATGAGAGGGTGAGTAGCCAATGGAATTAATTAGATGATTATCTTTCATTTATGCGATACCTTTGATCGTCCGCTCTCGACAATGGTCTGCCCGATTCGCAATTATGCCTCAATGTATCCAGCGACCATCACACTGGAATGATACCTCTATTATAATCAAGCCACCCATTCCGCGCCCCCGGAAATAATTTGATATGAGTGTTTTTTTTCTCGGTTCAGTTGTATATAAATCATCCCTTCATTTTCTCCTACACACAAGTATGGAAAAAATTCAATTTTTTGTGCACGTTTACCTTTTTTCAAAGAGAACATGAAAAGGTTTAAATAAAATTACGAGACTTTTTCGTTAAAAGGAATGAGAAATTTATGATAGTTCTCGTCCGTTAAAAAAATCCGTTGACTCTTCTCCTACAGTTTTTACGGTTTTATTTTTTTTCTATAACTGCAATCATAAAAGAAGGTACAGAAGTTAATATTTTATTTCCGCAAAGGAACCCGTTTTAGTGGATTCCAAAAAATGGTTGACGGACCAAGAATTTTGACCGTTACCCCTTTTTTTCCTTTTTAAAAATTTACAACTCATTTTTTTATGAAAAAAAGTCACTCTTCCGTTTTTTTATTTTAAATTGTCCGCAGTCATAAATAATATAGGTACAGATGCCAGCCAAGTGTCATGTAACGAAACGACAAAAAAAGGAAAGAGAAAAGAATGGAGACAAGGAATTTGGCAAAAAGCCTCACGTTTCACTTTTTTTTTCCAAGGCCAAGACGTTTTCCCTCGAAAATGTCTAAATTACCAGGATTTTTCTCCCGGACCCACCACCACGCGCCACGTTTACTTCGAATTTTCGAGTTCTGCTTTTATTTTTCCTTCCTATTCTCAATCCCTCCATTATGCGGCTGTTAGAACGATAAATTGACTCGGGGTTTTATTCTTCGTGATTTTTCAGTACACCCCCCTCAGTGTGTCTCAACATGCGCAAACCCGTGGAAAAATCGATCAAGCTCTTCTTTTTTTCAGTTGAGTAGGTGGGCAGGAAAATTTTCTCAACTTTTGGACAGTTGAAGAATTGACTTCTATTCAATACATATCCCATTGGTACACACCCTCACCTGCCCTAAAAGGGCATTTCCCCTGCGTCATCGCCCAATGCACAACTGAAAGAACAAGAAGAAGAAGAGTTTCAATGGCCAGTTTTTGAATGCACAACAATGCTCCAAAAGTTAGAGATCATTGTGGGTGTTTGGAGGAAAATAAGAAATCTAAACTTCTTCTTTCCTTTTTTCCACGCCACCCATAATGCTGGTCATATCGTAAATGAACAATCGATTTCCCTTTTTTCTCATTCGAATGAACGAGACCTGACTTGTGCCTAACAGTTAATGGCCCAAGGGACAATTCATTGTCGGTTTGGTCATGCACATGAATTTTTTTCGTCTCCTTCACCAAAACCCAAAATGCTATTCACTTTCTTTCAATTTGGTGTAAGGACTATTTTCCGGAAATTTCAGTGTTGGCAAAAGAGAAGACGGGAAGTACGTTATAGTAAACAGAGGGGAATACACATTCGTTGTGGTTTCATTTTTCAATTCCCATAGCTCTCCAATGGGCTATGATGATTATTTGATTCTAAGTCATTGAATCATTTTGGTAAGGGCGATAGTTTTGGGGAGAACTTTTGAGGACAAGTGTGGTGAGACATTACAATTGACTTTTTTTTCAAGGTGAAAGAGAAATTTCCGAATTGCGATGGAATTCAACAGATGAGATAAAGAAAACGAAAAAAAAGAACAGCACATTTTCGAAGACTAACTGACTCTCTTCTGGTACGAAGAGAAATCATAAATCATTTTAGAAGGGAAATCTAGCAAACCACTACTGGGCCATAAAGTTTTACGGTGTTTGGCCCTATAAACCTCCGGCCATGCCTTGAATATTTCTGACCCATCCCCCACCATTTTAAAAACCTACAATTTCTAGGTTGTATATCATTCGAAAAGTGAAACTACGAAAAATTTTCAAGAAATATATGTTGTCTACTGTGGATTCCTAAACCCATGACTCTCATCAGTGTTTCAACAATATCGGTTGACATGATTGTCAGGGAGGGCGCGACCAAAAACTCTCTCTTCATTTTCCTTGGTTTTCCCATGGTAAAGATGGACCGGTAGGTCCTTTGGATTTTCGCTGTGAGAAATCTTCTCCTGGGGCAATGACCACCATTTTCTATGAAATACGAGCTCATTACAAGTTGTGATTTACAGGACCAGGCATTTTCATCTCCGCTGTTTTTATTCTCACTTTTTTTTTATTGATTCCCATCTTTCATCCTCCACAATGTTCACGGCCACTTTTCTGATAATTCAGAGCAACCCTTCATAAAAATATATTTTTATCAGTTCTCTTGATCGAAAAAAAATTAACTAAACTAAAAATTACCGGAATAAAAATAATCTTCGTTTCTGCGAAATTTAAAAAAAAGAAATTCAATTTAAAAATTAATACAGCAAAATTATCGTGAAATCCCTCGATAAATAAATTATTAAACGACCATAGAAAAGAACGATCTCCCGCAGATTTGGAAGATTAGTTCATCTGTCAACCGCTTCACTTTAAAAAAAATTATGTGTTTCACTTTTCAATAGAAAAATGGAAATACTCGTTTTTTTCATCTTCTCTCTCCTTCTTTCCTTACCTGTGCAGTAGTTTTTGAATCGTGCGGAGAGCCGCGTGCGCAATAATATATGAATCCCACGCATCGAATCCGTAGCTCGACGGGATACACCGAGCGACATGTGTTTCACCGTTCGGCCAAACCGATCTTTATTTCCCCTCATTCTTCTCCCTTCGCATATTATAGAATACCAGTATATATAAGTTTCTTGTCTCTTTTAACCATTCCTTTCCTCACCTTTGTGCCATGCCATTTCAATGCCTCTGGGCTACAGTCCAAATTGGCCAGAGCCCTCGCGTGCCAGATGGAATTTTATTTCAAATGAGAGTGTTACGAATTAGACTGGAAAATTATGATGATTTATATGAATCATTTTCCTCTATGATACTCTATTTTATTATTATTTCAAGTATATTAGAATCCATGCAGACTCTTCCGGAATTTGAGGGGAAAAGTATGAAAAAATTTATCGAAACATTATGGTATCACTGAATCATTACACTGAGAGAAAAATTTTTTTTTGTCAAGAATATTTTTACTTAGAAATTTTCGACGAAAAAATTCCTGGATTTGAAATTTCTTTAACTCAGATTTGATTTTTTTTATCTAATAGTGAATTCAAAATTTTCTAGTGTGAATTGAAATTTGCATGAAAATTTAATTTCACCATTAGAGAAATATATGAGATTTGAGTTGAATCAATTTCAATTCAAGAAATTTTTTCCAATATTTTATCATCAAATGCGATGATATTTTTCCCATCTATATGACAATCGATATGACAGAATTCTCGATCAATGACATGAGCATGACACACAACTCATGTTTTTTCTATAATAGGATCCCAAGTATTAACCAGCAACACTTCCCCCTAATTCTATTAACAACCCACAGTTTCGTAATCGTTCAAGACATTGATAAACCATTGAAAAAATTTGTAATGAATGGAATAAAAAAAATGAAGGAAGGTGAATTTGTAACCCCGGGAATCCTGTTCGCCACGGGTATGAGCAAACACATGAAGATCACATGAGGAACAGTTCAGCCTTTGAATGAAAAATGTGATACGATATAAAATAATAAGCCTATCCGTCACGGGTGTAGGTCAAAACTCATGAGATTTTCTGTTTTAACATGCCACAAACTGAATTAAAAAAGGCACATAGATATGATAAACAGAGACAGACAGAATTAAGAAAGAATCGAAAAAGAAAAGGGTTATCATTCTCTCTCTCTCCCTTACGGCATTCAACTCGCCGGATTTATGGCGCGTCCGGTCATTCATAAAAATATTATTCAAATTTAGAATGTCTAGACGCGAAGAGACTCTCTCTCGCTCCTACTAAGAGAGGCCCTGGGGACCCATTTGCTCTCTTCATTTTTTATTCTCTCTCATTATTTATATATATATTTATT
>JABSMS010070912.1:0-19925 GCA_018902275.1 Aleiodes sp. PSUC_FEM 10030003
TATTTATGATATATTCAATATATCAGGAATTGATTAATAATACTTGTTATCTCGGAAGAATATTAATGGTTATTAATTCATTATTATTATGTTACGATAAAAAAAAATTAAAAATCCAAATTCTATTACGTCATACAACAAGTTTCTCACGAAAACAAACCATTTTTTCCACATTATTATTTTTTATCGATCAATCCAACAAAATTCGAGAAGAGTAGTATTACTTTGCATTTATCTCTCTTTATGCACATTGAAGGAAAAAAATCCCGCCGCATTTCTGAATGAGTTTAATCGAAAATGAACGCTCGCTGGTGCACGTTGATGGTTCAGGGCAACTCTATAATGAACGGTGGAGGATAGATCGAGATAGATAGTGACCATGTGTCGAGAGAGGATAGGGTAGTGGAAATGGCACTACATACGGAAGTGGTTCGCATCGTTGGCAATTCGTCCATCGGCCACGTGATCGGATCATCCACGGGCTCTGATCCTCAAAGCAACGTTAATTCGATTAGTCACGCTGCGCGTTCATCAACCACTAACCACTGTATATTGCCACAGTGTAACCAATATATACGTTATCCCTTCGAGTTCCTCACTAGAATCCTTCTTCCGTGACTTGATGAGACAATGTGCAATTTTTTTCTGGCCAATTAAAAAAAAATCGCAGTAAAACTCAAGGAACATTAAAAAATGAAATATTTCATTTTTTAAGGGTGGAGTCAGAATAAAATTTGAATATCTTGAGACGCATCCGTATGAATCTGAGAGCTGCAGCGCCGGCTCTCTTTAGCCACCTGAAGCTCCGCCCCCTTGTGGAGTACTCAAGCACCACCCCTATCATCTCCTAGAACCTCCTAGAAGTCTCGTGATTAAAAAAAAACAATAGAGGATAGAAGGATTGTTGGACTACGCCCCCTCATGTAAGTAGAGCAATGGAATATCAACACTGCCAGGATTCATCATCTTATCGCTGACGCTTCACTCGCTTGTTGTTCTCTCGGTTTGCAGTTGATGAGTCCATTAATCAACAATTATGTTTGAATCAGCACTTATATGGTTAAAAATTTCGTCCTGTGAAATTGTGCTGAAGAAATAACTTTGAAAGTTATTCCTTCAGCACAAATAACTCAACTCTAAGGATTTGTTAACAGAGAACCAGTGCAGAAAAGTCAGAAAATCTCTTACTCTGCTTTATTTATGTACATTCCGCTCATTTTTTCGTCTTTTTCTTCATACATCCGGTGAGTCCATTAATTAGTAAAGGAGCCACATTAAGCCAGGCATTAATATACTCAGGGTACAGTGTTTTGTTTTATCCCACAGGAAGGAAGGAAAACGTAACCGAGTCTGCGACATTATATCGAGGGAGAAATGGTTTTTCGAGTAGACTGGGTGCGTTTAATCCTTGGCCTTATCCCATCCAGAGAATAGCTCGGCTGTTTAAATTCTGAAAATCGCTCTCCTCCCCCTTCAGCCCCCCATCTTCTCCTTTTACAGTAGCCACTTTCAAGAAATTAAGGAGATAAGACTGATAACGAGCTTCTCATTCTCCTCTGTTTCTTTAAAATCCCTTTCTTTTTGGAATTTCATGAATTCACAGGGTGTTTGGATAATCTGAGGGTGAAGAAGGAAATCTACAAAATCTTTACGCATTGCCAGGCATACCCCAGTCTTTTTATTTCCTTTCCAGAGAAGTCATTGGTATGTGCGGGGCCAACTCTCTAACCCTTTCCTAACTTTCTGTTCGGGGTAACAACGTAATTCTCGCCCTCTCTTGGTAAAGGTGAGGGAATATTTTGCATGAAATAAATCTTAAAGAGTGAGAGAGAGTCATGAAAGAGGAGGAAAGGGGACACAGTGAAATCCTCGTTTGCTGGCTATTCAGTCGGGCCCTCACTACTAATGGATGGGTAATTTAAGGGATGTTTTAAGCTCCTGCGAACGTGGTCACACGTGAGACCCACACAAAACCGTATTACGTATATAATCGGCCATTAGCATTCAGAATTATGGCATCTTCTCATTTTTTTCAACCCTCAGTAATATTAATTAGAATTCTTTGGCTTATGACATTTTTTTCCAGTGATTTGTCCACTGAATGTATTCATTCCGATACAACGGTGATTTTCATTCCTCTCGTATTTATTACAATAATAATAATTTTTCTAGAATATTCTTTTTAATTCACTTTTTTGCAATAACGTTTTCTAAACATAAATTATTGTGGATTAATGTGAAGTTTTTCTTGTCCCTCTTTTTTCGACGAAAAACCCTTTTTTCCCTATTTTTTTCTCAATTTAAGAAATGTCTAAGATATTCAATATTGGCTCTATGTTTTGTTTTCTTTATTCGTTCGGTTTAAATGAAACATTTCAATGGATGCGATGAAATTTTGAAATGGAGAGGAGACATTCTTTTAGGTGATGATACTTCAGCTTCTTTTTTTTGTCACAGAGTAGGGTTTGGTATCTACCCCTCAACCCCGTTGGAATGGGTACAAACTGAAATAGGGATGGTGTGCAGTCAGATTACGTTAAGCTATGCTTGTACGTGCTCGTATGGAAAGTTCGCCATACCGATCCCATGTATTCCAGAGGTCTTTCTTCCTTCTCTCTTTTTCACTCTCCATGTGTATAAGCAAAATATATTTATTGTTGTTTGTCCAGCGTATATAGTAGTGACGGTGTAAAAAATCGCCACCGACGGCCCACGAAATGTGGGATATAAATTCAAACATACACCCCATACTACTGTTTCTTTCCCCTCCTCATTCTAATTTATTTTATTCCATTTTTTTTAACTTGAAGTAAATCTAAACTTTTGTACCGAATGAATTGTAATTGCTGAAATTCCGAAAGATTTCGGAATTCATTCATTTACCTTACATTCGTGAGTTTTGATTCAACCATGCTTCTTCTTCAGGAAAATCATTTGAAATATTAAAATAAAAATTGCGAAAACCATATGATCAAATACGCGATTCTATTGAATTATAGATACTAAAAAATGATTAATTCCATGATAATTTTCCGTAAACCAAAGGCATCCGGTACTCTTCAGGAGAACACTGACAGCTCCTAAACAAAAAATTGTAGAACCCTTATAATTTCTACAATTTTAAAAACTCATCAATTCAATTATCTATCAGTACAGATTTTCCTCCATTGTAAGTAAATAACATGTTTTTTCTCGAAATTGAACCTGTGCTAATAAAAATGAGAGCAGACATCGTATCAGACTGACGTCAGTTTTGGTTAATTGGGTATTTTTGTTAGGCGATTAATCGGCCAATGAGACTGGTGATTGTCATCGATACGCCAGGACCAGAGCAGAACGATTCATACCAGCCGTTGGCAGTGATGCGGGTAGCTAGAGAGGAGAGTAGAGAGAATCATGGACAGACGACAAAAGGGCTGTTACTACCGGGGAAACTTTTATCTTCGTCCGGATTAATAGACGGATTAAAGTCTTTGCGGGTGGAAACGAGAGGAGGGGGAGGGGAGCATGAAATGCTGGCCAATTCGAATATAGGATAGACGTGTAGGAGAAGAAGGGGGATTAGTACTTGATTGGCTAATTTGTAAGTGTCCAAGGCAGAAACTTTCGGTGAATCGATCTCTCTGAATTTTTGTTGGAATTAAAATGTTGCGAATTTTTTTCTCTTTGTTGGTTTTTTGTAGCGCAAAGAAATAAATCTCAGGTAGTGGTGTTTGTTTCACTGTAAAGAGGTACTGTACAGTGAAGGCTTGAGGCATAAGAGAGTGAGGGGATAAGTTAATGTGCGGCGAGCACAGGCGGCTGACCACTCGGCTGATTTACATCGCACAAACCCTGGCTTTAACCGGAACGACGGCTTCGGAACTACAGAGTGAAAGAGAGAGAGACAGATTCCGTATGTGTGTGCGTGTTCGTGAGATAGAGAGAGGAAGAGAGTGAGACGCTGCTATAGTGGTCAACTGAGGGATGTAGCGTGTGATCGAGCAACCGGTTCTCATTAAACACGCGTATATACGGATGAGTGCGCTAAACACAAGTGTAATAGGGGACGAACGATATTTCAGCCGATGAAGTGAATTTCATGAGTTAATTTCTTGGAAATGTTGACAAAAAGCCAAAAATAATTATTTCTTTTCTGAAAATTTCGTACTACTATTTTCATCTATTTTATCTATAAAAACATTCCGTAATTTTTTTTTTGAAAGAGATCGATTATTCTTGAAGAAAATGCACTCTGAGAACATTAAATGTGGAGCTGTTAAGAATACAGTGAATTCTATTGATCTTTTCGAGAAGCAAGAGAATGCATATTTCCTCAGAGTAAGAAATTCGTGATGAGAAGAGAAAAAAGAATGAAGTAATTAATAAACATTCTTGAACGAAGCTTCGTTCGAGTTTCTCAAGCAGGGAATGCTAATTAAATCATTATTGGAATTACTCGAGAAAACACCTGGCAAATGTTCTCAAGTAACTATGCCAATATGAATGCAAAGGCATTCCGACAGCCATGGTCGGAGAATTCCGAAAAGGCTCTGAAGTTGAAAGGTGAAGCAATGGAACGGATTGACCGTAGAAAAAAATATAAATAATGGATTCATCGGTCAGAGAAACCAGTTATATAGAAAAGCCTATCTTGTAGCATTGATCATAAAAGTAAACTGTATTGTTCATCCTACCAGGATGCACTCGAAGCGTGTTGTGGGTGGTTGGGTGGACACCTACAGCGTTTTGTCTTTGTTATGAATGGGTCCTTATCTTGGACCTGGTCCGTCATCCACTACTGTTTTGTCCTGCCGTACTGTCTGGGGAAATTGTAAGGAGGACAGGAAACCGGATACACCAAACGTCTGGACAACTCCAACTGTTCTTTCACTCCCCACAAACCCTCCCTTTACGATTTTACTCAAAATGATTCTGCCTAAAATACTGCAGACACCACTGTATTTCAAAATAGAGTGTGGTGAGAAAAAAAATTATCCTAAACCGCCCCTTCATCATCACTATATACAATTTCAAAGCCCACCGTACACTAGGTCTGGAGGGTAAGCAGAAATATTTTGGCTGATTCCCCCTCACTTTCAACGTCAGGAAACCATAGAGACAAGGAGATAACTCTTTTTGCATCCAAAATTTATGGGTTTTGCGTAGAAAAGCACCAGAACGGATATTGAATGATTTTTTTTAATCAAAAACTTTTGTATTTAGGAAAGTTTCATTCTGAAACATACTGAAGTTGACGGATTTTTTGGATTACATCAGTTCCAGCGAGAAGCTCGAAAAATGTCGAATGAAAAATACAATAGAAGTACAATCAGAAAATAATTGAATGTTGGGTGTGATTTTTCACACTTCGTGAAAAATGTCGGGACATTGTTGATTGCACTATCGCATTTTCATTTGTAAAGTTCTCTGGCCGTCGAAGAAAATTGATATATTCGAGAAAATTCATGAAGTTCTTCATTACTCGAATGACGATTTCTCATGACTGGAGTTTGAGAATTAACTTAAGTGAAATCAGTATCAGATTTGCAGTTGAATTCTGTAACAATGGGAGTAAGTCCCTCGAGGGGCTATCGACTGCTGAAATCATTGTGGTACGGTCTAGTGGAATCAATTTGAAGTCACGAGAAATAAAATTCAATCATAGATATCATTGTAGTTTCTGAAATCAAATGACCTGAAAGACTGGCTACATTTCCTTCTGAATCATATTGAAATCTCATGGGATCAATGCGAGTAGGAAGTGATGAAGTATGATGGTAATCGTGATAATAATCATAAATGTGATTCGAAATCCTTTCCTGAAGAATCTAAAGCGATTATTGTTGAGGACTGGCATTTGGTCGAAGAGAAATATTATCCCATCTATTTATCAGAATAAGTACTTAAGAGGGTAGAGTATTTAATTTTTTTTCTTCTATTTTTTTCTTTCTATTTAATTCATGGAATTTTGGGTGCATGCTAGGAAATACAAGCAGAAAAAAATGAGAAATATTCCGTGTCTGTGTGAATATAGCTTTCCATTACTACTGCTATGGACTGGTTCAAGAATCTCAGTTTTTTCTTGCTTGGTTTAGGAGAAACTTTTCTCAAACGTGAGAATGTAGCATCACTAATGAAAAATCATCCGCGCGACTAGCGGCCACAGGATTCTCAGATTCCTGCTATTTGCATTCCTCCCCATGGTTTCAAGTTCCCCATGGAAAGTATATTATGTCACGAAAGAGACAGAATTTTCTAACGAGTATGAAGTTAGCGCTCGTGCCGAAGGCAAGGGAATGCCAATCTCACGAGTTTGGGAACGTGGGCCCTCTAGTCTCATACTGTATTTTTAATTAGTGATGTAACACTCTGAAGTTTGAAGGAAAATGCCTTGAGCATAGACTTGGAATCCCCTCTATTCCCAGTACAAGTATGGGAAAGTTGTTTTAGGCCTTTGCAAGGCTTGCAGAATTAATCGAAGACAAGTTTTACAATCGTGAAGGTCTGAACGTTATTATGTTATTATGTTTTATTGAGAATGGGTTCTGAATTTATCTTTGAATCAGCAAATATTCTGAACTTCGTGATCTTTGATTGCTAATTGGATTAAATTACTCCTGCAATGAATTTTCGTTGAATGAGATTCTCTTCCCCTCTCAATGAATCAATAAAATAAAGAGTCAATAAATATTGCAAAATTTGTTCTACCCGTTTTTTTTGAAACTCTTAATTTCCCATTTTTCATAGTCCATATTTCATAAACTATTTCCATGGTGTATCCAAGTAGCCGAATGATTAAGTTACCACGGGCATGATTTACCAACAGAAACCCTCGCGTTCATCCAAGATGTTGTGGTTTAAGACGAAAGCCTAAAGAGCAAATGGAGTGGGTTACCAAAGGTATATTCCTTGAGGAAGTCATGAAGGGAAGGAAACCGTTGAATTAGTACCGTTGGGCATATGCCAGAAGGGTGGAGATGCTTTGCATCTCCCGAAACCATGAGGTGGTTGGGCTTTCTCGCTTGTCAGTGTAGTATAGGTTTTTGGTTTTAACTCTAGAGTGAGTGGCCTCTTGGTCAGTTCTGCTTTCGACCATCCTTTCCAAACTATATCTCCGCATATTTTATACAATGATTGATGAGGAAATTTCACCCTTGGGTATAAACAACGAAAATAACATTCAGGAAGCCAACCCATTTATGAAAAGCTGCAAACCCATGATTTAATTATTTTCATATATAGTCAGCTAAATAATTTGGGCTTCATTTATAATTTTCAGTCCTTTTAGTTATTATCGTATTCCCGGATGGTATATTTAGCTTTTCTATATCATGCCTCTTCAAACAAAACGTCTATAAATTTTTTTCATGAGATAATGAAAAACTAGGAAAATTCCTGTTAGGAAAAGCTATAAAGTACGAGGAATGAAAGTGACTGATTTTTTTCTCGATATCTCAAAATTTATCGTTCGGGAATAAATTGTCTTATACGGAGGGAAATTCAGTGAAAAATTATTGCGGGGCAGGAAATTTATTCGGCACACCTGCTAGATCAGGACTGGATAAGGTCAGACCGTTCGAGTATTCTGAGACCCTGAGAGAATTGAGGAAGGGTATGTCTGGAAGAAAATACTCTAGATTGACTGGGCTGGCTAAGATCAAGCAGAGTCTTGTTGCCTCCTTTTGAAATGGACTTTTTACCCGTGTAAACAATTTTTTCACCGTGGTTTCCCATTATTTCCAACGAAAATCATTAAATTTGTAGGATCTATGAATTGCATCATTTAAAGATGTATATTATTTGTAGATAGGCAAACCTTTGTCCAATTTTTCGGGATACTTGTGATTATTGGAAAGACGTTCACTTAACCTGTCTGACATGTCTGGAACCCTACATACATCACCCTTGAAGGGAGAAGCCCCTCTCGGACCTCAGTACTTGTTGATTCTTTCACGGATCGATTCAGCCCCTGTCTTCTCTTTTCTCGCCCCCTCTTCCATGGTTAAATAACTTTCAAATTCCATCCATCTGAGTCTGAGTCTTCCCACATTCACTCTTACATTAGGTCTATTTTCCACATTGCATGCATATCCTAGGGAATTCGAACTCAAAGGGCCACGAATAAAAAACATTCATACTGTGGAATAATTGTTGAAATGGTCGGAGAATTTGAAACCTGTCCCCCTGCTAATCCGACGCTATTAGAGAACCTAAGCAAAGGCTGACCAAGCAAGTGTCGTCTCATCCCAATGTACATAATTATCTAGGGAGTAGACGCACGCCAACCAAGTCAGCAATGCCCATTCTCTACTATCATGCGGCGTACAGACAATATGGTAATTCAGTGGATGAATTCCCGATTATTACTATTTGATAACCTTGATCCATCAATTGTTAGCTGCCTACAAATAGTTTTGTCATCAATTCCAATTAAAATTCCATATTTGGAAAAAATTGATTTGGAAATATTCTCACCTCGAGGAAATTCAAATTTCAATCATTTCTTATTTCTAAGGAATTGAAGATAATGTTCAAGATTCCAGAGAACCATGATTCCCAAACGTTTCAAATATTTACAAAAAGTGATATTAATAAAAGTTATGCACATAATTTTCCCATCATCACTTTATGCTAATAGTTGAACACTTCTTTTTATCACACTCCCTTGATCCACCCATTTATGACACTTGGCTAGTCATAAAGAGAATCACCTTCTGGACGAGTCTCTCAATAATTCATCAGAGATTTTCTCTACTCCCTCAGAAAAAAAAAATAATAAAAACAGACAAAACAAAGAGCGTAGATATATGGTTTTGTATAAACGACTTTGACAGGATAGCGGACGTAGAAATAACGACCGATTTAGGATACGGAAAAACTGTGCGAATCAGTTAGACTCCAGAGACAGTACTTGATCCTCGAGGAAAAAAAATCGAGTTTGGATTTATCGTGAGTTGGAATCCACGTGTGTTGGTTTTGTTGCACAAGTTTCTTTTTTTTTCGGTTTCATATATTTTTTTTCACAGGAAAACGACGGTGAGGGATCTCAACAGATATTTATACGGTTTGAATTCACGTACGAGGATCAGTCATAATGGTTTTATTATACTGAAAATGGTTGAGGTTTTTGTGCTGGTTTTGGCCGCCGGCCGCTCAGATAGTCTTTTATAGGAGTATCCTATATGTGTTACGTGTGTGTTTACCCAACAGCGTTTGCACTTATGGCTTTTGATCATATGGAGTTCCACCCTTCTGAACGGTAATATAACACACTTGGAGAATATTATGTCTCAGAAATTTCATTTTCTTTGGATTTTCTCATAATTTTTTCGTCGTTCACGATCAAAAAATCACGTCTTTCAGAAAAACGAAGAAAAAAAGAAAAATGTTTAGTTAGTGATGTAAAGTGATGGTCTGGTAAGCCGTAGTCTTCGATGAAAAATAGTGCTGAGCCGCATGAATAAGGTTTTCTCGTGGTGCAAATTATTTGAAAATAAACTGCTCAACGTAAATAAGAGTAGTGGAAGTCGATAACTTGTTACGGAGCCTAAAACCCCCATCTGTTAACGGGAGACGATTAAGACATCCACATCCTGGGAGTAAGCTTGGCTAAGACAAGACATTTCGTTGTTAAATGGAACATTGTGATTCAGCTCAATATTCTCTTCCGTTTTTTCGGGAAAAGTTTTCCATACTCATATTTGCCGGATCATAAATTACACAAGTCGGCTAATTGCGAATTGTATTCAAATAATTGTATTGAGTAGTTGATTGAGTAGTTGATGATTGAGTATTTCTTTTGTCTTTCGCTACGTTCTCATAACCTAAATACACATTCATTTCTATTTTCTTCTCCCTTTTTTGGAAGATAAATTCGGTGCGAACTCGATCTCTTTACCATGTAACAAACTACAGTTTATTCTGTAGATTTCAATTCCTCCTCCAGAATAGTTGTTGCAGGCACAAGAAGTGAAACATTCCGATGATTATTTCCATGAAAGTGAAGGTTCAACTCCTGCGGGTACGTGTACACTTACTTTGGTGAGTCGTTGCCATAAAAACTATACAAGGTTATGTCACAACAGTGTGGCAGCTTATCAGGACCTTGCGGTACATTAAGCACGACCGTTGCCATCTCCTCCCGTTCCTCTCTCCCCTGACATCGTCTCTGCGTTCCTAAAGGACCATACTATGGAACCTATTCAGGAGTGAGGTAACGTCTCTTCAAGAGATTATCTTGTCGTATTCAATATTCCTATGAAACGCCGGGGGATGATAAATCATTTTTGTCCGATAGCGAAAAGACGAAGTTCTCGGTAGCTCGACGAATTTACCCTCACCATTTTCGTTTCAACTCACCTTAATCTTCTCCATACCTTTTTTTCAGATGTACCCCCTAGGGATAAAACTTATTTCAAACATTTTCCTGTAGAGGGTAATTCGTTGCTGAATTGATGAATTTTCGAAACATTGGAAGATGAAATGATTTATTTGAAGTATCGGTTATTTCGAGCACTTCTTTAATTAATTCTTATGTATTTTCACACTTAAACACTTTAAACACTTATGAATTTTTTTCTATTACTCATTGAACCATGTTTGAATTTACGAAACTTTGTAATGAAGCATCCAGTGAATTTTCAATATTATTGACAAACAGTTAAGCTATGAAGATTGTCTAAAAATAAACAAATAGCTCTCAACAATTTGCTTTTTTATAATTTTACTGTTACGAAGAACTTATCAAGGAATTTCTAACTAGTTCATCTCTCACCAAAGTAAGTTGTCATCTTGAGTAAGAATATCATCTCTAAAAACTCTTTGCCTGGGAAATTTAGCAGGCTGTTCACGGATTAAGCGAGAATTGTGAACGGATGCTCGAAATTAATTAGAAAGGACAGCCATCCGTCTCATGCATAAGGAGAAACTCATAGAGACGTAAATTGGAGGGAATGGTGAATTCAGTAGTTTCAATCACAGGATGAATGAGAGCTTCTGAATGACCATTTCCGTCAGTGAAATGCATTCCCCTCAGATTTATAAGAGGATATCGAGTGGTCACCAATGGACAAAAGGTGCCCATCAATGTCTGTCGATATAGACAATAAAAACGAAAGGGTTGTCCATCGAATTACCTCATTTTTTTCCAACTTTCCGTTTCATAATGCCAATGAAATTTTCATATTGACTTGTAGTAGATGCCTAAAGGATTGGACATGGAGTTTTTTGATGGTTAAAGGGGAGTTAAAGCACGTGACAATCCTGCTGAATATATATCCATAAACTTCGTAGTAAGCCAACAACTCCTCTGGCAGTCCAATGTAATATGATGGAAGTGAGATGTGAGAAAAATGGGAGTAATGGGATGGGTTCTAGTTTCCGTGGCATTGACACACGACAATACATCCCTGATGCTGTCTCTCATCATGGCACTATACAAGACCCTCCATTTGCGTGCTGAAACCCATCCTTTTCACGCAATCTTCTTCGACCCCTCTCGCGCTCATGGCTTGGTAGGAAGAATTCTGCGGCATTTGAAAGCTCCGCCATTCATCTCCTTCCTCTGGTTGTTTCCTGGTAAATCTTGGAGTATAACAGAATGTGGTCATTTTCAAGGCGAATATGCCAGGTAAAGTGTCGCTTTGCGTTATTCTCCTAGAATAACTCAAGTATTTTGAGATTGTATTTGAATTCAATGGCGTATCAACAATATTGTTTGAAATAAGGAACAGAAATGTAGAGATATGGATGGCCTTTTTCCATTTTCGTTTGGGGAAATGGATCATAAAGCTAACGCGAAAACATGAATCATTATATGGTTGCATGTAAACTAAATTCTTAATAACTTATCGACGGCATTTCAGTTGTCGCACAATGTCGATGTGTATCAATTATTTAGGGATAGACGAGAAAGGGTGAACAAAGCCGTTGTACGATACCCCTCTGTGTCCCTCGAAAATACGTGGTTATAACCTAACCTATAGGCGTCAATCAGTGGCGTCACTATCAGTCGTTTCCGGTTCACCGGTCGTGGCCCAACAGTGCGACAACACAAGATGGCGCCGGTTGAATGCAACACACGGTGATTTCCTCTTATTCGTGCATACGGGCTCGTTTGATTTACGATAGACAGAACATTTGGCGAAAAAAAGAGATACAACCAAAATGAAAAAGGGACTGAACATGAGCGGACGCTAACTAACCGGAACGTCCAATCAGTTTTCGGCTCAGTTAGGCTTTACAAATATGTTCCGAGGAAGGGGGAGAGGAGTGCAAGAGCTGCTGTTAATATTTAGCATCGTGTGAATGCTAAATAATTCATTTTGAATTTGTTTACGCGTTGTCAATATGTTAATTTTCAATTAGAAAAATCGTAAAATTTTGAATTTCTGTAAAGCGATTATGCCAGAAATTGACAAATTGATCATTATTGATCGATCCAGACAATTCAATTCATATCATATATTTCGTGAAAGCATTTGCATCCATTCGAACTGTGACCAGTAACTCTGGATGGTTGAGAACATTCAGCGATCGAAATTGGAAGTTAAAAAAAATGTAAACTAATACAAATCTGACTCCAACAATAATTTCGTGTCACCATTGGATTGTGATATGGAAAGAGTGGCTGCACTTCTGCAACTGACATACACTGATGAAAACTAACCATTGCCTACTCAGGTATAAGTGAGGTGCTGTCTAGTTTCATTGAAAAAAATAGCTACACGAAAAAATCGAAATTTGCTCAAAGACGAAAAAAAATCACTGTACGTTTTTGGATGAAAACACATGGATGGAATCTAGCTAATGGTTGACTGAATCAGCGCATATATGAAGAGTGAGAAAGGGGCAGTGGTGTGTGTGTATGGAAAATGTGGGGGGGGGGTACCGTTTACCGGGGCAAACAGACAGAAAATGGAGCGCGACCGCATATAAAGAGTCGATGATAACGGAATGATATACGATTTGGCGTGAATAACAGAGGGCAGAAGTGAGATAGAGAATTGAAACTGAAACGGTAGTACTAGATTCCCCCTTTCGGGCTTTACGGATGTGTGGGTGGATAGAAAGAGGAAGCTTGTGCGGTGGATAGGAGGTGTGGGGGATAGTGTGCGTTTGGTGATTGATCGGCCTCAAGATAACGTGTGATATTCGCTTGCGGGATTAAGTGAATGTGGGAACACTTCATAATTTTGGGATATGGATCAACTGAAAAAAATATTACTATACGAGCTCCAAAAAGTAAAGATTAGGGGAACAATGCAAACAGATGAATGGAATGATTATCATAGAAAAAGAATTTCGTTGGGATTGAGTTTTGTCCTTGAATGAAATTAGTAGATCGTTATTTTTCGGGGGGAAGACAAAGGGGATGTATACACAGGTTATTTCTATAGATTTTTTAGGATAGCATTTCAAGTTAGCAATTCAATTAATTTATATCACAATATTGGAAATTCCCCTGCACCTCAATAATCATAAAAATTGATGACTAAAAAAATTATAATGGTGCCATTATCCTTATGACTCATTGAAAAATTTAATGAACCGTCACGTAATCACCCGAAGTCTAATATCATGATAACCTTACATCTTCCATTTCATCGATTCAATTATGATAAAGGTTTTAAAAAATTACCCATCTGCTACATTTTCTGGACTGAAAAATTTCCCTAATCGATTAATTATTAAAGGGAAGAGGAGAAACTAAAAAAACACAAATATGATCATGGAGGCCAAATAAAAAACTTGTGCTTTCACCACCAATAGAGGATGTATTTCTCATTTGGCTTACCACAAGTGTACAGAAATTAAATCCGGTGATCTTCCATGCATTTAACTATCTTTCATAATGCACACTCGACCCTTAATCTCCGGTGCGGATAGAAACTCAACCAGCCCGGAGTTCTATGAATATAATAGTAACGGTTTCCGAGTTTTAGCTCGAAGCCCGTGAACCCATTTCAGTAAAACAAGTGAGTCGTTTCAGTTTGTGATAGATTTGTTGAAAAATATTTTTGTCCTGTTGCTCAAGTAAATGTTATTCCATAGAACTTTGATCACTTGAATAGATGGGTCATCTATTATTACTTAAATCAAACATTTCTTCTGTGATTTTGTGAGGAATAAAAGGAATGATGACAATATTTGTATGAAATAATGGAAGCAGAAACTCTGATAGAATTCGACCATTCCCAGCTTACGATCACATGAATAATTATTAGGTAGCGATAACCTCTCTCCGTGGTCATTATGAGGTTGATCGAATGTTTAGGTGCATATGGTTTAGGATAATCGAATCCACTATCTATGATTTTTGTGATAGAAAACCGAGCATTGACGAAAAATAATGGCAACACTACTATCAGAGCATAGTCGAAATTTGAATAAACATGTAAAAGTGACCATCAGTTCCATAGTGCCAGGTGAGATGGCCACATTTCTGAACAAGTAGCCATATGTCCATAGTGAGACGTCATATTATATACTGTATTATATAGGCGATTGTGGGGCAAGACGGACACCAGGGGTAAAATAGACGATCATGGAAAATGAAGAATATTGTGCCCACGAGTTGATAGTAATTTCAGTAAATGAGGCCTAACATTAGAAGGTTTAACGTCAATTTTTTTTTCATTTTACCAAAAAATTGACGAACCATTGAACACACGGGCACACACTGCTATGAAAATAGACCAGAACATGGTGGAGATCTTGAAACATGAAGATTTCACAGAAAATCAATAATCGATTTTCGCAGTGATTACCATAACTTTCCTATCACGTAAAGTTAATTAGTTAAATAATAATGTTTCAATTAGTTTATCAGACAATTCGATATTCCACGTACGCTAATTGTCGAACATAAACTTCCATCGTTTTGGATCCTTCAATTATTCAAGTACCCCGGCTCGTTAGAACGAGATTGCAAGGTTTCTAGCCGTTTTAGGTTGTGTGCGGGACGAACCTGGTATTCACCTCCTATATCTCTTGCACGCTTGCTTTAGCCCATGTGACCGAAACCCCGTTTCCAGGAACGCTTCAACCGGATTTACCGAATTCGGATATCCGTCTGAAATTCCGAATCGATTTACATCGGCTTGGTCTCTCCCCCTCCCCCTAAACTACCAAAATACCATATTCCTATTTGCGTTATAGAGATTACGAATGTGATTCTTCGTGAATAATAATATTACCTTCTAATTATCACAAGATAAATTGAATTCAACTCCAACTGCCAATGGAATCGGAATGGAGTAACTTGAACTCGAGATTAAATAATTTAGAAAGATTCTGGAGATGTTAAAATGAATATCAACCGATGAGCTCAACGGAAGTAGGATTTTTTTTATAGCTGTTATCGTTTCCCACGCTTTTTAATGCGTTGTATACCGGAAATGAAGAGGGACAGGAGCATTGTATATTCAGGAGTCTTGACGAGACGAGTCTGCAGCAACTATGAAACTTTCAACAGAATAAAATGTGAACGCTTTTTGGTAGTAATAAACCGCCTCAGGGCTACTCAAAAGTATCAACTTGTGATGTTTTTGGTAATTAAAAATGATCGTAGACAGCTTGAGGCTGATCTAAAACCAGCTGACCCTACTTTCAAATGAGTTTAGGATTTACCCTCGAGCGAAGTGACCCTCGATCGGAAGAATCCAGCAAAATCTGATTTTTCATAATTATTTATTTAGGGATAGGCCTGAGGGAATAATTGAGTTTATGCGAGTCACAACTTGCTTACGACAAAAATATTGTTAAAAATTTACAAATACATTCTCCTCGTTATTAGTATTTACCCTCGAAAAATCTCGAAATCGTTAGAAATGAATAAAAACACGAAAAAAAACATTTCTCTCACTATAGGACTAAAATTTTTCATTTCCGCCATGATAAGACCATTATCAGCTTACTGTGTTAGTAAAAGGGTAGTAAAGTTTGATGTAGGTATTCTTGTGCAGTTACGGGGAATCTCGCATTAGAAATGAAAGCTCCGTCGGAAAACGAGAAGTTACGGGGCACATTTATGCCTCTCGTAGGTATATCCGCTTGTCTGGAGTATCATGACGAATGTCTGTATTTATGTTGCGATATAAAGTACTATTTTTTTATCTACAAAATTGTGAATTATTGTTAACGATCTGAGGTAGCGTGATCTGCCAAATTACGGACTATGAGTTGCCTTCGAATGAAACTTTGAGGGAAATTTCAATGAGAATGTTGAAATATTCACAATCAAAGTTAACTTAACCATTTTCGTATCCCAGCAGATGCACATCCCCTACAATTTTCTCCCCCATTGTATAAAATATTTTATTCCATTCGTCCAGTCCCTCCTAATCGACGGAACTGCTTCGCATAATATTTAATTTTTAATTCGGTATTCAAATGCAGTCTTCCCACTCTACTTTCGTTATCCAAAAAGCCGCAATGGCTAATGGAGATACAATTTATATCCTATCCACGAGCTTATTTTACATTTATGCTAAATATAGCAATTTTATATTTCATCATAGTACAATAATTATTTTGTTCAATTTTCTGTATTTTAAAGTTCTGTAGATTATGATAAACAATGAGATATTCCAATCAAAAAAATTATCTATCATCGAACCTTTCCGTAGCAATCGATTCCTTCAAATATTTTAAAACCCGAAAAGGGATATCAAAACTTGTGAAAATTTCTTCATCTGAATTAGAGAAGATGATAATAACGGAAATACAAATTCATAGTTTCGTCGATCAGTCTTTGGTAAACGAATCTGAACAAAAAAGTCACATTCGAATCTCAATTGTACGAAGTTGAATTGAAGAGTTATTTTAAGTGTTGACTTTATTTTTCCATTATTTTTCCCTGACAGATAATATTCGAAACTTGCAAAAAAAAATTACCAATCGGTTCCATTTATTTCTGACAAATATTTCATGTTTCTAAACTTCGAAAATCTTCTATTTCTTACGATACATATTTTTTGTGGGGAGCATAATAGTGTGACTACATGAAGGCTCTATTCCAGTTGAAATATGGCTTTTTTTTCTAAGTGTTTTTTAAAATTTAACTTCGCTAGATTTCTGCTCCATGAAGTGTTAATCAGCAGCGACAGGGGTTCATGGTGTGTGTGCACAGAGCACACATAATTAAGGAGTTTTCATGGAAATATCAATTCGTCGGGATTTTCCTAAATTTTTTATGGAAGTAAGATTCAATGGTCCTGGAACTACTTCATTCTTCAACAAATTTTCCTCTGATCAGGAAAATTTTGAAAAAAAGGGAGAAAACTGGAATTTAACCAAATTTCAGAATTGGAGTCAGTTAATTAAAAAATTTGTTAAGAAGCGAAAAATTAGTTTAAAGTAGAGAAGGTTGTTGAAATTTACGCCGCAAAAGCTAGAGAATATATTTCGATACTAATTAATACGATTCATAGCAAAATTAGTTGGAAAAAAGTAAAAATTCTGAGCTTGCTCTTAACATGTCTCGATATTAATCTTCGTATCTCTCAAATAAATATTGAAATACATCCCCCGAAAAATAGAAAATGGTAGGATAATTATTCTCGATGCTCATCGCTGAAGAAATTCTGAATAAAAAATTCTATAAACATTTACTATTTTTTCATTTTTCGAGATTTCGATAATCTCTTCTTCGGTTTTTTTGACAATCTGATCCATTCTTATCTTGCAAGTAATTTTTATATCACAGTTGTCACTATTTTGCAATGTGAGTTGTTGATTACACTCGAATAGAAGTTCGAATCGGTGTTTCTTTATCAATTTCTAATTGAACAGAAATTTGCCCGCTGCTTATGATTTTTTGAATGCCAATGCTTGTATAATGATCATTCTCGTTGAATCGCTTGTTTCGCACAATTTCCCCCTTACAATAGTAAATGCGAACTAAAACCTATACGCTTGGTTAAGACAGACAAATGCGTTCTGGTCAGTCGAGGGCGGCTGTACACCGGCCACTGGGACGTTGGAGATTTACAAGTTTAGTTAGCGCTGATCACACCCTCGGGAATGGCCCGCAGTGATGCCACATCCTCCTATTTCTCGTGTTTCCTATTTCCACTCAAATCCAAACTCCTCAGCTGAAACCTCATTTTCAACCTCTCTTGATACACTTTGAATTAATACAATCATAAGTTGTAAATATTTTGATGGACGAGGTTTGATGAATAGAAACGATAAAGTAAATTTATCATATCTCATGTAGAGAAATTTCTTTTTCGACTCTAATGTAACGGAATGAATGACGTCAACAAATCTCCGGTAGTCGGCTAACTGTTACAGATAACTCGAGCGAGAAAAAGAGAGAAAGCTCGGTTAACGTTTACCAGTGTCATTTTTCCCCTGTAGTTTCGTTTATATGAATGACCATCCGTGGATAAGCCGCAGGACGTATATATATTATCCCACAAGGACTGTCCGAATTCCCCTGAAGGTATTTATTTGAATTATTTTATATCCGCCAATTTTTTATTATCACAAACCAACATCAAACAGTATTGTATAAATCTTTCAAGATTTATCAGCTTATTTGCTGTGAAAATTAGGGAATCAAATGACTCGGAATGACAAATCATAAATTCAGTGAAGAATATATTTATACATGCAATGAATCTTTTTCCCTCTCGTGATCGGTGTTCCTTCATTCTAATTTAATTACCGGCTTGGTTTCCGAGAAGAAAAGCAATAAGCATAAGATAACCGTTCAATGCGTATCAGTTCCTACATATTTTCATTTCAGAAACAATTTTCTGTATAAAATTGGAAATAAACGAGGTGATTTAGACGTAAAAATTCACTCTCAAATTCAAGATGACAGATGGAACACAGGGGGTGGAGGAGGGGGGAGGATTTCAAAAATCAGGAAGTGGACGCCCGGTGTCTTTTGCGGTCTAATTCGATTGGGCTATTGACACACTTACGCCCGGATGTCCAGATGTGTCGGCATGGTTTCCAACCCTGCCTACTGAATCCACGTAGAAGTTAATCGATTCCCACCTAACTCTCACTATCAGTATCATTATCAGAATATCAGAATGGGGTTCTTTCCCGTAGAGAAATTCCCTATGTTCTCCTAACAATAATGATATCGTTGAGGTTTTTTGTGCAATTATCACGATGAATTCTAGTATGTAGTACAAAATACATAAATAAAATTATAAATAAAATTTTGGAAGGTGAGAGCAGCAATTTACTACTTCCAGGTTCTTGGAGATAATTTTTTTTTATATAGTCGCCCTAGAGTAGAAGGGCGTAAGTGCCATTTTTTAAAAAAGTAAAAGTTGAATCTACATTGATTTTTTCATAAAAATACTAATTTACGCCCTTTTATTATTCAGCAAAAAAAATGGTACTCACGCCCTTTTGATTCTACGGCGACGATATAAATAACCCAACACATCACTCATAATTTCCTATTAGTAATTGTTGAGGTATTTTTCCACTATAGCTTTATAGTTACCGAAATTGTATTTTTCTCTCAGTGTTTCAACACTGTTAGAAGGAAATTAAAATGTCGTGAACAATCTGATGGTAATTTTCATGATCGCGACATTTAATTTGTTTCGATCGGGAGGTGGTTATGAAATTTAGAGCTTTAAATAAAATTCATGGGAATTCATGAGTCTCAAATAGAAGTGAAACAGAAATTCCACCACTTAGTTGAATTTTCAATTGAGCTTAAATATGCAAAACCAAAATGAACCAAATTTTGTTATTTTTCCTGAATATTTCTTGATTTAACCAACCTTTCACGGAATAATCAAACTGAAATTTACAACTTTCATTGATGTTCGACGGAATTCTTGCTTGTAAATCATCACATCTTCTCCATTAGTTCAATGACTCGATCGAATTTCCATAATTGATGCGTAGAGAATTAGAAATTCTTAATCACTTGATTTCTTTTAAGACGAATAGATGATTTGAAA
>JABSMS010070923.1:0-19923 GCA_018902275.1 Aleiodes sp. PSUC_FEM 10030003
TTTCCAAATGCGTTCCACGAATAATCTACTCGTCTCGAGAAAAAAACATTAAGAGGAATCCTACCCTCCTTCCTTTTACGGTACACGCATTATTTACTCGGGTTCATTAGCGATGTTTTTTCTCTCAAATCATTGACCGAGTTGATGATCGATTAACATATGATATGACATAAATATCAATCACTATTATGTCTGATTTCCTCGTTGCATTACATAAATCTTTTGGCAAAAAGACCGCACAAGTTGAGAGACACATTAACTATTTAACCGAGTGAATAATCGATTGGCATATTGAACCATTAAAATTAAACTTGCATGTACCTCCCGTAGAGGTTCCCGATCATTCAGGTGAACATCATTGCTTTCAAACATTGTAATCAACTCTCAATTCACTTCCCTCTCTCTCTTCATCGCTCTCCTCAATCATTTCAAAAAATTATTATTATTCATACAAGAACAATAAATGAGATATAGTCGACGACCTTGTCGGGCACCTGGTGAATGTACCGTATATGCAAGAAACACCCGCGGACGATTGGTGATTTCTTTCGAGCTACTTTCCGTTTCCAAGGAAGTGCGATAATAACTTTGATATATAAAACTTTTTAATTATAACGTGTTTGGAGTAGAGACTGGAGCAATTATCACTTAGCGCCACAGTGACATTTTAAAAAAGTCCTATTTAAATTGTCGATCAAGACATATATAATTGTACATTACTATTATTCAATAATTATTTTTTCTAATCTCATTAATTGTCAGTGAAAGAATTATTGAAAAAGAGAAAATTAAAATGAGCATCGAAACTTATCATTAAATCATGAAGAATGAATGTGATAATTTCAAGAAATATCGCTTTTTAATTAATGATTATCAATGGCTACGTTTCTTTTATTCAAAAAAACGTTGAATGGATAATGAAGAATGTTTAACATCCTCGAATAACGATGAAAAAAATAACATCGTTGATATTCCGAGTAAATCGTAACTGGCCGTGTCACAATTGCCCGAAGACCGGCAAATGTATCGTGCGATGAGTGTCGATGGTTTGAGCCCGAGGCAAATAAAAATGATCGCACGAGTACAAAACTCGTAAATCACCGGCATTGATATTTACACACTCGAGAGCACGCGGCGTTTAAACACTTCTCTCTCTCCCACTGTTTTTAATTATGTAAAAAATCTCACCTCGTTGACTCCCAAATGGAAAGAGTAATCAATGCCATAAGCGTATGTGTATTTTCATTTGAAAAGCCATTTAAAGGCCCTTGTAAGGTTACCAGTGAGAGTTTTCGAAGGGAAAAAAACATTTGTTTGAATACGGTTTTAAAAAATCCATCATGAGAATGATTGAACCGATAGATTATCTCTTTTAAACTTCGAGATATCCATCATCTAATGCAGATAGACATATAATTTTTCATTATATTTAAAACGGTACTTGGATACCTTTCTTGTCGGTTCTAATGAAGAAAGAATTCCCGAATGGTAAAAGTGAAAAAATGAAAAATTTCTCGCATTTGTTTCCTTTCAATAGACAACAACAAAAAACGGCTAGACCCCCTTCTAATCCAGCCAATGAGTGCATTGTAAATCTCTTAGATGTAGAAAAAAAAAGTAATAAATATTTCACCACAAATATATGCTAAACAAAGAAATTGACAAATTGACGTGAGCATACCTCAATATCTATGAATAATAAATAAATGGTGTAATCAAGCTTGTCGGAAAGAATATTTCGTTAATTTCTGTTTGAAAATATTTAAAGTTGAGGCTCTTTGCATGTAAAACGGTTCTATTTCTTTTTTTACGACTAAATATGTGTAATGTACTTCCACGAAGAGGCAATACCTTCGACAATTACTTTGGGTCTTTCTTCAGTACTCATTTTGCAGTCGTTAAGCTACAGAGAGTGTTGCACCGAGGAAAATTAGACGAGGGGAACGGAAAAAAACGGTGAATGAAGGAGATTGGCGGACAGCGAAATATCATTGTGTTGCAAGCACAGGAAGAAACTTGAAGAATTATTTATCCATAAAAATACAAAATTAATTTTATTGAATGAAAAAAATTGTTACTCGATTTTTTTGTTAAATCAGTAGTGAAGAGGTAAAACAGGATAAGTCGATTTTTCCTGTCGATGGTTTTTCGATCTATCGACTTATCGACTTATCTTGTTTTACCTCTTCACTACTGAAATAAATTGCAAATTTAAAATTTACAAAATATAAACTAAATTGAAAAATTATAATTTATATTCCTCAATTCTTCGCACTTCTTCGAAATTCCGTTAACTGCAAGCATGACTCATTTTTTAATGTACGAAACTTTGATAAAAAAAATTCGATTAATTCTTATCATGATTTTTATTTAATAAAAAAAAAACTGAGAGTCATTTCTAATTAAACGCTAAATGTTGAAAACATTTCATTTCACGATGAACAGAATGACCTTCGGATTCTTCAATGAATGCTGTGTATTCATTGGCTCTAACGTTTCAAATGAAATTGGAATAAGTATCACTTGAGATTAATTTAAGTTTTACCATTGCCGAAAGGACGAATTAGGCCAACGGGTCGTGCGCTCATTAATCGTGCAATGGGCACGTTCCTTTCATTTTTTTCTTACTATTTCCCATTCCTCTTCTCATTTCATTACAGACTCATCTAGAAATACATCACAATCAGAAGTGATGATCGAAATGAAGTATCGCAATTAATTTTCGTTTATTTAATTGCGCGTTTGGATTTTAATAGACGATTATTTTACGTAACATTATAAATAACTTGAATTTACAGATGAATTTGTTTTCATTTGAAAATTAAATGAGAAATAAAAAATTATAGGCAATTGAATAATTGCAATTAGTTGTAAATTACTGAAATCATTAAATTGTGACTAACACTGAATTTACAAATAGATCGAACATGCGCATGAACATAAATCAATTTAAAAACGTATGTTGAGAGAAATAAATAAATAAAAAAATCGTGATAAACCTAATGCACAATATGTGGAATAAAAAAAAATCAATATTTCAATGATAAAAAAAAATTACTAAATTTGCGTTCCGCTCTGAATCCAATATAACTAAACAACTGAGCATTTTCCAACTCAATGTGTGGCACGTCCTGAGATTCGTGCGGATACAGTACGTGCAGAATAGGCTAACACCCAAGTGCAATCGATAAAGCGCGGACAGAGCGATACAATTACCGATTACTAGAACTCTATGAATATTACTACCAACAGTTTTGTATATATTGTGGAGTGATTATTATTTAGTTTTTTTAAACATTTTTTTTCTCAATTTACTACAACTCTGCCCGATCATAATCGAATAGAAAAACCAGGGAACTTATCGATCTAAATTTTTGCAACGTCTCTTGAGCAATATGATGTAGAGTAATGATTTTTTTTATGCAGAGATACATTTCGCATTTTCTGAGAATTTCTAGGTGATAATTGAATATTTTTTTCCGGCGAAAGGAAGTGGGGTGAAAAAATTATAATTAATTTGGTGAGGACAATAATTTCGCGCTTCTCAGTTTTAATTGTCACGAAAATTACGCAAAGTGACGAACGGTGAAATAACAAGAGTCTTTTTTAATTACGAACGGAGAAGTTGGCGTTTATCATCGAATAAATTAAGGAAAAAGATGAAGAATAAAGCCAAATTAATTTCTAATAATTACAAATTCATTTGATGCATATAAAGCGAGAAGTGAAGGAGTCTGAATATTTCTAGGCCTTTTGTGCGTTTCTGATTGGATCCAGAACCACTGCAACAAGGTCGATCACGATCTGCAACCGTGAAATATTATTCCATTGTGAATATTCCAATTTTTTTTAAAGAAACAATTCTCCCCTCATTTATTTACATTTTTTTCAACTTTTTAATCTCATTCTTTTTTACTCAATGCGGCACGCTTTTCCATTTAACGCCCTCGGCCTCAGCGCGCAACTGGAATATCCTTTCTCGTGATTAATTATCAATTTTTATGCCACGGAACGAGTTACTTGTGATAACTTGTAATTTAAATTTTTTAAATCAATTTCTGTAGTTTGAAAGTAAATAAAAATATTGTTGATGAAAATTAAAAGTGACGCATATTGGGGTTATCGAAAAATTCAATCTAAATTAAGAAAATCACCCCGAGCAATTGAAAAAAAATAATCAACAATTTTTTTCGCTGTCTTTTCATGCAAATTTCAGTTTTATAACGAAAAAATGGGAAAATTCAATTAAAATGATTTTTTTCCTCTTTAAAATTCTTAAAATTAAATAATTCACATCACAAGTGAGCACGGAATGAAGATTGTCTTATCCATCCAATGATGCTTCACAAACCTATTAATTAACCGCGTTAATTTGATAGACGTTGCATCACTGCTAATGGACTCGGCCGAAAACCAGTTTCTCTCATCCTCACCTTATTTATTCCGCGGGAGGATGGGTCCATTACTACGAGAGGGAGGAAGAAGTTGATTTCAAAGAGAATCAATGAAAAATAAAAGAATCGAGAGAATAAATAAATAAAAGTGCAGGAGAAACAGAGAGAAAAACGTATTTATAAAAAAAGTAGATTAAGACGAAAGATAACAGACAGAGTTGAAGATTCACGCTGAAGAGAAATCGATGCTCGTGTTATGTTAATAAGTTCCGCAATGGTTCATTGCTTTTTACACGAGTTTATTGATGAGTTTAACATTTCAGGGTCAATTCTGATAGTTAAGCACTAGAGCTCGTCTCTGTCTCAATATTCTCTCTCTTTTCTTTTCAAAATCATCCACAATCAATCATTTTATTTAATTTTTCTCATCTCATATTTGCTTCATATTTTCATTACTTTCCTCTCTCTCTCTCTTTTCTCTTTTTCACCTTAAAAATAGGAAAAGTAGTAGAGGGTGTGTACGAAGGTGTGTTCAACCAGATGGTAAGAATTTGCACGTAGTATTTTACAAAACCTCAGAGTTAAACTCCCGTTGAAGGTACTTCTAACAATTCTTGTGATGCAATAAGTGAATGTATAACGGATGTCAAAGCACACGCCACAAACACAACCCCCTTTTGTCTAGGATTACATTCATTGATTTTATACTCTGCATTAATTTAATCATTCTTTGATAGTGTTGACACTAAAAGTAACTCTGGCATTTCGCCAACGCACTTTAATACGCCTCGGTTGTCATAGCGACCGGAAGTCAGAGCTCATCGATAAATTCGCCTTATTTTTTAGTCTTATTTTCTTTGAAAAAAAGAACTCCTTTGCGCAACTTCGCGAAGATAAAATTCAATGAAAAAGCATTTAAATGTAACGAATAGAATGTTTAACAATTTCTAAATACGTAATTCAATACTAGAGACACATTTACGTGAAATTAGATCTTGAATACACGGAAGAAATGTCTCTCACCCTATAAATCGAATGCACGTTCCCAGGATTCTGGAGAGCGTTGAGACACAGAACAGAGGGAGAGAAAATAAGTGCGTATGCACGTCTGTTTGGTTAGACGATACGAGAATGTTGTTAAATAAATCCTAAAAGTCGCAAAAGTGCAATGGAGCCTCAGTCCGATGTAACTCGGTTTTATTCTCTCTCATTTATTCTCATTTAATTTCATCTACGAGACGAGGTGTGAATTCCTCAATTAACGAAGGAGAGAGAGGCTTTTTTTCCTGCCCCATCAGGCCAGACTGATTGCTCAATATAATCGACGACCGGATTTCTTTCACTCGGGTGTGACTATCTTAATTGGGAGCTAGTGATTTTTTTTTCAATTTTATTTTTTTTTTCTTCTGAAACGTTTTTAATTAACTGCAATTGCTTTATTCGTTTCGTTTGATTCGGAGTAGAAATTTTTGGTGAATTTTCAGTCACTTTTTCGGTCTGGTAATGCGATAGATACAATCCAATTATCCAGTACACCACTGTTTTCCAACCCCTTTTAACTTCTGTATAATATGTACCGGAGATCGATTGAATTTTTCGACGTTGATAGACACGTTAATTGACAGTTGCCTCCGTTATTTCAGTTGAGTACTGGAGATTTTACTTGCTCTTAAACTGCGTCGTTAGGGACGCTCTCGCAAGCCCGGATACTTGGTATTAGAAAGTGTGTACACTGTGTGTGAGTAAACTGAGTCCATATATCAAACGAAATTCCGCTTTTTCACTTGAAAATCGTTTTCATCTTATTTATTATTAATCGCTTAATCTTTTAGCGAGAAAATGAATTTTACGGAGGTATTTGAAATCTTGAATTTCTGGGACTTTCGAGTGAAAATATTTTTTTTTCTGTTGGTTTTTTGGTTGCAAAAATATATTTTCCTGAAATTTCAGATTAATTTAAGTTCGTTAAATATTTTAAAATTTTTTCCTTGAATTAAATGATAATTTTCTAACGCTGTATTTTTACCATTTCTTTTACAATAATAAACAAAAACGCTTTCTTTTTAATTTTTGAAGGAATCTCGGGTGAAAATTTCGGACGAAATATATTAAGCCACTGTACCATTTTTTTTCACACTCTGTACACGCGTGTGTGGTACAAAGATCTTGCGTTCGAACCTTGCGCGCTCACCAGTCACGATAAGAGTCCCAACGGTAATTTTTTCTCTCTCCTCAGGTGAAAACCAAGCGAAGACACATTGCACGATTCACCGGGGGTACTTTATTGTCCCTTTTGGGACAGGCAGTTTATTACTTTATTGTACCCTCCATTCATGCAAGCCATCCGCAAGACGTACATGATACACCGAAAAAAAAGCGAAGAATAAAGAAAATAAAAGAACGCATTCAACTTAAAAATTTACATTAAATCTCCTTTACCCTGATGGCTTGTCTCTGCTTGAATTTTCGTGGAATTATTTTTATTGCCATACTCGATAAGGACATCCTTACGAAATTCCATTTTCAGCCATATAAAATTACAAAGAAGAAACAACCAAAAATATACATATACACATATATTATCGTTTAAAGAATCTAGAAGCGTCCTTGCATCCTCGAAAAATTTATTCTTCATTTTATTTATTTTTCATTATTTTTTCTTGCAAACAAGATGCACTTTCTTATGCCCTCGCTGACACGTCCGTTACCAGTTTCCTGGGGTCTGCATACATGGGAGTCGTGTGTCCACGTCCTTGAGCACCAGTTACACTCCCTGGCAATGCACTTTTATAAAACCAATACATTATAAAGTCCCTCAGACTTCTCTCTTACACCCACTGTCACGCCTCTATCTACTGTCTCGTTACAAACTCTTGATTTCTTCCCCCACTACTGAGAGTGTATAAATAAAAATTTATCTTATTGGAAAATTATTGACTGTGGTTTGTTGCACCACCGTTGGTGCCAGTGGTCAACGCAAACCGTGGTAGAAAAAAAAGAGAAAGAATTAGTTTGAGAGGAAAAAAAATGAGCATTTTAAGTGGAAAAAGAAACGTGTGATCTGGCAGTACGTGGGATGATAAGGCAATTTTCTGATAGTTGAGAGCGAAAGGGAATTAATGAATGCAGATTTTTTTTTCACGTAAATTTCGAAATCTCAATTCTTCAAGAATTATGGAGACAATTGAAACAATTTTTATGTTTGGAACAGTTCATATTGTGTTTCTACTTGTTTTAGAAGTAATGTGAAATTGTTACGACTTTATCAGACAATTGAATCTACATAGAAAGTTTATACGAGGGATATAAACAATTTAAAAAATATTCAATAGAAATTTAATAATCATTATTTATTGGCTTCCATTTTCTTCGATTTATTTCAAGTACTTCAGTTATCGATTCTTTTGATTCTTTTGGAGAGATGAAAGGATGGAAAAATGCGAGATGATGGCCCCAGACTTTCATTCACGGAAATGAAAGAAAATCATTGATGATTGAGCTATAAATTGACGTCAGATGGCGTCTGTATCAACCTAGTGGATTTATAATATATTTAAAACTACTCTCCATACATTTTCTCTTCGATCCCAAGGACTCAATTAGTAACGAATGATCGTTTGTGTTTTATTTCACCACATTGCCGTCATCAGACCCTGGCTTCGAGCATCGAACTTTGATGATTATATTTCTTCCTTTATTTTTACTTAAACATCATATTTTTTAAACTTTTTTGCGATTTTAGAAATCGAGCGTAAGGACGCGAGAATTCACTGTGACATATTTACGCGCTTCCGGGATATTCTAAATTAAAGGCGAGTAAAAAAATTCATCCGCAGAATTCAGCGGACAAAAAACGCAAAAAAAATTAGCGGAAGTAAAGAATACTTCTTCAATTTCTATGAAATCGAAATCTTCGAATGTAGAATTAAAGAAATAGGATTTTTAATGAATCAAATTATCATCATTTTTCCATTATTATTTATTTTTTGTCGACTCGACGATTGTTGGATTTATGTGTGTGGGTGAAAAAGTGAAACCACAAACAACACTCGCGTCCTCCGGTGATCAACGATCTCGGAAGCGAAGGATAAACTTTTTGTTGTCGTATTTACTACCTCGTTTGTTTCATACACAATGTTTCTTTTTATTACCAACTAATTTTCTGTTTTTATTATCAAATTCTCGGTCAACGAAGCAACGATTTTCATGAAATTTTTCTGTTTCCCTCGGATAGAGTTCCACGGCCTTCGTATCATGGTCGATATTTTATATGCTTGTTACATAATAATACTGACCAACGACAATTGTAATTACGAGGAGAAAAAAAATGATTTTCTGACGAAAATTGCCAAAAAAAAAAAAGAAATAAATTACCAACAATTTTATCATTTTTCTTTCAATAAATTTCAGCATTAGAATTCTGACGTTGAATATTCATAATAAACATAAAAGTTTAAGAGCATGATACTATTAACAAGGAATTTATGAACCCCGACGTGATGACGTTTAATCGTAAATAATTGACGTACGTCAAAAAACGAAGAAAATAATCAGAGAATAAAAATCAGAAAGGACGAGCGGCACAAGAGAAGATCACAAACAGTAAATAAAAACTTTATAGAAATGGTATTGTATCGACGCCAATAAAGGATCGATATCGTTATAAATCGAGATATACGGGATGGGACTACAAGAGCGGTACTTGTTACGTTAGGACGATTGGAGACGCCGGCAACATAGAATGAAAATAAAGCAATTGTTTTTTTTTATTCTTAGAAAGAAAGAGAGATATATAAAGTACACAAACGCTCGCGCATTGAGCTTATTATAAGGTTGGGCAGGGTCGAGTCATGGGTGGTCCGCTATGCTAATAACGTTCACCGGGATACTCGTTCCTACCTCAATGTCGATTCTTTCATGGTGGCTACTTGGTAGTACGTTCTATGCCATCTTCCTCCATTATACGTCTACTTTTCCAATTTCAAAAGGCGAGCGCAAATTATTGTTCACCGTTACGCACTCCACCTAATTTCCTAAATTACGAGGAAGAGGAAGAAAATATTCTAATTCCGTGAATTTTTATGGCTATTTTTATTTCGCTGATCGAGATTCAATTTGGATGACAATCTCAGAATTTTTCGTGTTTTCTCCCTCGGAGGTTTTATTCGCGAATTTACAGAGATGGAATTAGAGGATAAATGCCATCCAATTTGAATCTAGATCACCGGACGCTGCGGACCACGTTAGAAATTTACGTGAAATAACAAGCTTCAATGCCCTATGGTTATAGTGAGGATGTTGTAATAGACATGGGCGTGTTATAACTTGAGGAATCAACTCAGTTGATGGCTCGAGGGCTAAATAACTCGTGTTTCGCGTCACCACTTTTGGTTTATACAGACATATAACATCGCACAGTATCTCGTTACGTGTCTTAAGTTTAAAATTTAATTTAACATACGGGGTAGCAACCACTTGCGTTTGATTCTGTATGTCCAACTAATGTCAAACAGCATAGCCAGACTGGTTAATCTGCCACGTGCCGCGAATACATTCTCGTTGAGTAATATTCATATATATCACTCTTGCGTTTTAAGTTTCATTTTTTCTTTAATTCAGAGAGGAATGTTATTTGATAAAAATCATTGATTGCCTTCGTTGATGGGAGGCGAATAAAAAGCACTGAATCGTGATGTAGAGGAGATTCTCGTGCTACTCAATAAACCTAGGCTCTTTGAGCCGTAACGAGAGTTGAGCCGAGTTGGGTTACAAGTTGGAGTGATCACGAAGCCACAAGCATGGTGACGACATAAATCGATCCAACGATGAAACTTCAATCATTGTTGATTGATTTGATGAAAAATTAGCGGAGAAAATTGCCACGAAATTTGTCCTAAATTAATGAAATTTACTCATTTAAAAAAAGGGATTTTGATTTCGTTGGATAAGAAATCAAAATAAAATGATTGAGCGGTGTTAAATTATTTCAACAGAATCATCAACTTTTGAAATCTCTCGTGTGACAATCTTCGGCGATTTCACAACTGCGGTTTTCTCACCAGATGACATCCATACGCTTTATCTATGTATTAGTATTACACTTTTAAAACTAAGGCGTGTGTTTGCTCTAATATCACCCAGACATTAAGTCCGAGGAAGGTGCGTGTACGGGGCGCGTGGCTTTACTTTCACTCAATTGCCCCACCTAACATCACTTTTCTGGTTTTTCAGAACGCGAGTAAAACTCTTCCCGCTCTTTTCCAGTTGTAACTGTACCTCCCTATTGGATCTAATCAACCGCAGAATAATTTAATTTTTTTATAATCTCGAAATCCCATGAATTTCAATTGAAAAATCAAATTTATCGGAATAGATATTTTTTCCGCAATTTGTTTCATTCTTTTTTTAATGCCTTTGAGAGTATTGGATACTGTAACGCGATCATTGACATTCCGCAGTTGCTCTTCGCCGGTGAAATGATCCGGAGCGATACGAGATACTTGCCACTTAAGTTTCACCGGTGTTTTCCTCTCTCTCCTCCCTCTTCGCCACCTCTTTTCCTCTCTTTAACAGTTGCCAATTGCGCAAATTTCATCTAAAAACTATCCACCAGTGCCTCAGCTTAGTTATTTGATTTCGGCAATATCCTGTTTCCTCTGCTGAGATTGCGCTCTTTTTCAATAAAAAACGCGTTTTTTTTTCCTTCTCTCCTTTCAATAATTTTTATCTCTTTTTTGTTCAGAGTTATTTTGATGATGATGTTATGAAATGATAAAATAAAATGAGAGAGCACAGGTACAGCTTGGTACTTTATCAAATGTCTGTATATGGCAATTTAGAGCGAGGCATTCATCTTGGATTTTTCTTTTAACGATTCACTAATATAACTTTTCTCACAATAGTGTGGGATTGATACGGTGACAATTTCTATTGATTAACCATAGTTGGCAATGACGGGATTATTGAGAAAATTTTTTTATTACTTTATTCTTTATCTCGATTTGGCTCAATTTAATTTAGGGAGGGGGGCAATTACGTGAGTCAACTGGCACGTTGAGTTCGACTACTCGTCCTCTTTCACTTGCATCATACCATTATTATTTTTCGCTCAATTATGTTCAATTATTTTCCATGATTTAATAAAATAGTTTATTTAAATCTAAATAAATCCAAGTAATTCAATCGTTTGAATGCATCGTAAATACTCATTTGAATTTCATTATCAATTAAAAAATCATCACTGCGTTAACGTTAAATATCTTTGAAATTCAATTTTTAATCGCGAATTAATTCAATTTTTATAAAATATCTCAATACAGGAAAATCTAAACAGAGTTTGTGCGCAAGTTATATTGTGGGCGGGGTGATCCAGAGAAAGCCTTCTGCGCAAGCACGCTTCTCGCTCCGTTTCGCCTGAAAAACGTGTACACACACTCACGTACTAAAGCGAGGCGTGTGCCGCCTTTTTTCTCCACTTCTTTCTCGTTTATTTTTTTTATTATTTCATTGGGGATTTTTTTTCCACGAGGGCGAATGTTCCCGCTTACTGTGACAAGCGCACGACCCCAGAGGAGACTCACTTATACGGACCGTTGGCACTCCTGCGATAACACCCGGGTAATATATATTCCGCTAGTTAAATGTCATTTGCATTCTTTTTAAAAACAGGAAAAGAAATATTCAATTTTAATTCACAATTATTTCTTCATGAATTTGTCATCAAATGAATAGAATAAAATTGATTGAATAATATTTTATCCTCGATTCTAATTAATTTGTTTCTATCGAAGAATTACATTGTGTCATTTCTCAAATTTTTCAAGCCTTTCTCCTTTGTTTCTTTGCGATTGGAAAAAAAGAATTATTTACATACAATTAGACTCGTCAGTGTCTAAAAAAAGCGACTTACTGATGAGATTGTAAATTAGTATTGAATGAACGTTTTTTTTTAAATCGTTTAAAATCAGTGAAGGAGTTTTACGTAGGTATTAACCATTTTTCAAGTGTAATTTATTCCTTTTAAATGTCAGAAATGTTCATTTGCGTAGGCGAAGGAATTAATCCTCAACCCTTTCCGCGTTAATTCACAGATGCAACTCGAGAATTGTATATCAGGTTGTCTGAAGGTACCGGAGAGCACGTCCGGCCGATCTAGTTTTTCAAATGATTCCGTTCCCCGATGAAAGCGAGAAGAGACTCTCTAGTCCGACTTTGGATATAGAACCGTAGTGATACTGGATAGGCATCGGTAGCGGTGGAAAGTGTATCGAAAGTGAAGCAATTAATGTCCACTGTGTGTATTGAACCCTCATTTGCATGAAGCAGAGAAAATGTATGAAAAAAAAAATTTCTCGTTTTTTTAAAAGTATTTTTAGGCTTTCTGCAACACCTGAGTGGAGGTGAATTAAAAGATAATGGGATTTATAAAAGTAATCGCGTGTGGACGGTCTTAGGACATAGGTTTAGTTCGCGTGGCAGGCGACCCACATCCAACCCGGTGGATACACGGAGATAAAGTGCTCCACTCCCAAAGCAGAGGCTCTCAATGTGACCCCGCCTTTATTAGAATTTAAAACCGCAATACTGAATTCAAAATAATTAAAGTTTGAATGAAAGAAGTAAATTAAACTTAAAAATTAAATAAAAATTTTAGGAGAAAAAAAATCGTTTAATTTCATGCACTCAGAGTGAAATTAAATTGTAACGAATTCATCTAAAAATTTAGTTACATTAAAGTAATCCCGATAGTTATATCTTTTCAATTAAGATAAATTTAAAATTGATTAAATAATTTAGAAAAATTATTGAAAGCTCTGGAAATGGGAATTTTTCGTAAATTATATTGGATCGTTAACTTAACGAGAAATTTAAATTTAAATTTAGTAATGTAGATTCGGAATTTAAGAGGCTGAATTTCATATGAATCATGCACATCCCTTTTTCCCATAAAATTAAGTGAGAGTGCGTAGAAATTGCGACCCCCTGCGTGCGATCCACTTATGCCTAACATTTTCCAAATTACTTTCCACAAGTAATAAAATTTGAAATAATTTCAATTTATTTCCATTCAAAGTACAAATTTGATGAAATCAAAAATGATATTTTTTTAAGAATTGTAATTAATCCTTTCTTTTTTCTTTTAATTTAACTTCATCCCACCTTTTATTTTTATCTAATTACAGTTAACGGTGAGTTGCAGTATTATCCACTTTGTCGGCTCGTACTTTCTGACGTCACGAGGAACGACCTCGAGAGGTGTTCCACACCCCAGTGAATTTTTTCAATATTATTTTTTTTCCTTTATAATCATCATGAATATTTCTTTATCTCAATTCTTAGCATACCACGCGGAATCTTATATGACCTCAGTTAATGTAACGTTTTGGAAAGTCCAATGAGAGATCATCTATCTTCATGAATCAATAATAGGTGCGGTTTTTAGTTCAATTTTTCGACTGTATACAACTCTCGAGGCGAAAAAATAGTCAAGGATCTTTGCGCGATGCAATCAGTTTTGTTGTGAAGAGAAAAAAAAATTAAAAAATTAATTGCAATCATTACGAAGTGATTTTTGTATGAGAATATCTTTCGATATTTCTTTAAATATATCAACGAAAAATATAACCTTTATCTTCGTTCTTTTTTAAATAATAAATGCTTTCATATACGCGAACTGCATGCAATGAATACGGAAGTAGATACGGTCCCGACATAGAGAGACTCCTACCATCCATCTTCTCTCTCGCCATATGCATGTATGGTACATATGTGTTTTATACGCCTCGGACATCGGGAGCAACTCCCAACAAAATAGAAATCTGCGTGCTGGTTTTAAATGTACTATATACTAGTTTTAAATGCCCCTAAGGTTGGCAAAGGAGAAGTCATTTTATCGTTGTATTAATGCGTACACGCGACTCAACATATCTAACGACTTCGTCGTGTGGTGAACGGATTAACGTCGAAATCCATTTGCGTCTCTGTATAATTATGTCTAGCTTTACTATTTTATGCGGAATTTATTCAATTCGCATTATTTTTTCTTTCGAAATTTAAATACAATAAAAATTTCACGAATTAACACACTATTGTTTATTTCTTCGGGAATTACTACGAGCCAGAGATTTTTAAGAAATTTTTATCACCTCGGAACGGGCACTTTATGATTCTGACCTTTTCCGTTGAATGGAAAAAATTACCCGGCCAATTTTGGCGGTGCGTTTTAAAATAACACAAAAGCACACAACGATTTTCAAACCAAGCGGCTCTTTACGACTGCATCTGTTATTTTTTTATTTCGTGGATATATTTTCAACGGACAATGGTACCCGAGATGCGAAAGAATTTCACCTCAATCGTGTAAAAAAAATAAATGAGAGAAATAAAAAAAACATTCTCACCAAACATTTTGAAAGAATCAGAAGGCAAGATATAAGAATCACAGTTTCGAAAAAAATTGGAAATTCGATATCAATATCTCAGACACGATTTTTTTTACTTAGAAATTATCGACGAAGTATTTCTTCAATTAAACTGAAATTTCACTGGATTCTCAGATACGATTAAAAAATTAAATAATATATGAATTTGAATTTTCTATTAATCAAAAATTGAATGCAACGTGACCTTGAATATTCATGAATTGCCTAAAATTTCATCGATCCACTGAAAAATTCAATTCAAATGCATACGAAAATTCATAATTTAATAGAAAGTTCATCAATAATTCGCGATTAAATTCCAAATATCATTTGAATATTTTCAGAGCAAATTGATTTTCAGGAAATAAATTTCGTGAAATTTCAAGGTAACTGAAGTGTGCTAAATACACCAATATTTTTTCGTTGATAAAATTTTTTTAAAATAATAATTCCCTAACATGAATAACAATAAAAAGATATGAAAATAGATCTTAAGAGGATCGATCACGGAAGTGTCCAGGATCGATCGATAGATCGTCTCAGTACTTCCTAGATGGCCTCGAATATGGTATAGAGAACGGTGCACACGAATGGCCGAGTAAATGCCGGCAGGGAGAAACGCAGAGGCGAGATATCGAGGCGGATCCGTCGTTTGCGGTGTGCACTGATCCAGTTGAGGCTACCACACAATTCTGTCTCTGTCTCATTCTAACCTGCCATATTAGTCGCGCTGTAAACGTACCAACTGGGGGATACACACAAAGGAGAGGGACCCCGTGTGAAGCTTCCTGAAGTCACGAGTTTGGTTATCATCGACTAACAAATGAGACTTCCATCCAATAATCCTCCTCAATTAATTGTTGTTTACACTATCGACTGATTTGTTCAGTGGAATAAATTGATTTTTAAATACCCCTAAAAATATTGAAACACTGTATTTATTACAGCTATGCAATAAAATCCAATTTTCCAAATCCAAGTTTCTCATCCCCGGAATGCGAATAAAATGAAAATAAATAAACCCGAATAAAATTCCTTCTGACTATTGCCATCATACCCATCACTTCAGTCCTTGTCAGATCATTCAATTGAACTTTACAGTGCACGATCACGATATCCATCCGGCAATAATTGATAAGAGTCAGAATTGCCAAGGATTACCATTGCATTCTGATAAGCAATAATGCCAACACGTGAACGAGCCCAAGAAATAGAAAGAGAGCGAGAGGTATGAAGGAAACAGACATAAAAAAAAAGGAGAACAATAAAAGAAGTAGCAGCACAAAAAAAGGAAAGGAGAGAGGCAGACAGTCTTTAACAACTCTGAAGAAGCCACCGAAAAAGGTACAACGTGACTATCGCATTCCCGCGTTGGTGTGGTCTTATCTTTCTCTCTTTTCCCAGCCACGATTATTATAACAGTAGGCTCTTGGGGCATACTTGTGGTACATAAACGTAGTATAGAGTACCCTCGTATGCCAACTCCACTGCAATCATAACGGTATACCATACACTCCTTATATTAGTCCTTATTCAGCATCCCAATGTAACCTAATACATCGTTGTATTAACTCGTGATTATTAATTCAGATTCTCCTATCTTGCTAATTAATTGAACCTAAAATGTGTATTTAATTTCGTATTTACTTAACGTCTTTTTTTTACTGATCTAAACTAATTTATTCGACCTATTAAACTGTAATTACAATTCAGAATTTATCTTCCTCATTTATTTTCGATGAAAAAAATCCTCCTTTTTTTTAGTTAGGAAAATGGTTTTCGCATTCGAGGGAAAGAGTCGAGATGAAAAGGAAAGACGACTCCTTACGAAAAGATAGATGGAAAAAATGGATCGGGGAAAAGATTCGTATTAGGAACAAATCTGGAGTCGTTAAAATTGGACCGAATTGCAGAAACTGGTTCTAACTAATGCGTGTCTCGCATTAATTCACCTATATGTACAACGAATTAAACATCAAAGAATCAAGGAAAAGAGTTCTCTAGTTATCTATCCTCGTTTAATTTAATTAACTTACATGCTGGTGGCACGAGGGAATGATGAGGTCCGCGAAAGTGTGAGGCTCTGCACATTGAGGAAGGCCATGGTTTGTACTCCCAATACATTTCACCTGTAACGGAGGAAAAACGTAATTTGAATTGAAGAGATTAGAACGAGCATTCGACTATTTTATTCTTTCTTGAAGGATGATTTTTTTCCCTCGGTAATTTCATCATTAAATTGTCAAATTTACGGGAATGTAAGCCAATCTCATTGTGTCCAAAGCAATTGCTGGAATTACTTCCTGCACCGGATGTGAGCCACCGAAAATTCAGCAGAAAGACCTCATCATTCGCAACGAAACAAAAAAACTTAAATTTTTCGAGAAAAAAATGAGAAAGGATTACAAAGCATTTTGTGTTCTATGCGTTGAGACGCAGAGATTTTGAGCCGTTACGTTTCTCCCGTTGCACGAGTGATCTCGATTCTCAAGCCTCAAACGGGTGGAGTCACGTAGGTGTATTCCCAACGTAAAACGTCACACACAGACATTGACAATATAAAAAAAAATTCACGTATTAGCCTCTTTCGTTTGTGTGTTTGTGTGTGTATTAAAACACGAGAGATCATGAGCCTGTATTTGTTTCATCTTGTTCCCTTTGCTCTCGTCTCAACTACGGTGAAAGTGAGCGCATTCCATGGCCACCGGGACCACGCCCGATCACCAGACACACGTAAAAACACACACATAGAACCGGTGCACATAAAAGAGAAAAAAAATTGTTTAAAAAAAGGAAAAAGTGAAGAAAAAAAAAAGAAAAAGCGAAGCGGAGGATCGAGCAGAGTCATTCGGCGCTTTTCCCCCTTGCGCCACACATAATACACACATGAGGAGAATGGAAGTTGGCTTAAAAATAAAAAAGGTATTTGAAAGAAAAAATGATGCACTAAATCGCCAGTGCCGTTGCGCAATTGCATTCAAACGGACACACAAACGACCCTAACTTCACGTGTGTTGTGTTAGCCACATTTTTCATTCTTTCTCGTCTTCTTCCCGTATTTTCTACTGCCTGGGTCTCCTTTGAGTTTTTATCGGTGCAACCAATGGGTGGAGTGAAGCAAAGCGGGGAGGCTGTTGCTGCTGTTTTAACACTGTTAACCCATGGATATATCGTAACGTAAATCGCCCAGGTGTTTCGGCTTGTATGCGGATATATTTCGCTTGTTCTTCCCCGCGACTTCCTGAATCGGATACAAAGATATTACCGGGGATTGTTATTGCCCAGGAGTTAACTGTGGGGATTTTTTTTCCTAACTCGCTTTCATGCGTCGGGTTACATTTTTTATGAGACGAGATTGATAAAATCTGGGATTAAAGATTTTTTTAATTCCATGAATATACGGTTGAATGGATATATCAATGAAGCTATTAGAGATAGAATTTTATTGGGGATGCCACTGGAAAGCTGAGGAAATTTCTGATGAAAAATGTACGGACAATTTTTTTTTGTTTTTTTTTAGATTTTTTTTTCTGCTCCAGAATTCTTCTTTGAATGCTTCCCTTTGAAATTTTCGGAAAGAAGAAAGAGGGTAGCATTCAATTTTGGATTAAAAAAATAGAAATTCCTAAATAAATCGACAAAATATTTTTTCTCACATTATTCTCATGAGAAATTTTCCTGGCTACCTGATAGTAACATCGAGATGAATCTTCCTCCAATACTTTTCGCACTCTCCCGTTATTTCTGCAAAATAATCATCAAAATAAAGGACAAATTTTTTTATGATTCCCAAAGGACCCGCTTACCCCATCTCTTCCCATATTAATGATCCACCTCAATAATCAAATATCCGCGCATAAAAAATTCCCGATTTAAATTCCATCAGCTCATTATCAGCCTCCATATACGTGAGATAACGAGCATCAAATTTTATTAATAATGACATTTGAAATGCATAAATAAAAATTAAATATTTGCTCAAAAGAATTCCGCATTGATGTGAAACTGTTTTTTGCCTCATTAAATAAAAAAAAGAAACAATAATTTAGACATTTTTAAATTACACATGAAAAAAAAATTCATATTAATTTAAAATTCATACACAAGAGAAAGAGAAGATCGTCTGGCAATTGACGATGTGAACGGTGTTTTGGGCGTGGATAAAAAACCTTGGGATGCAATGCAAAGTGGACTTGGGTAATTGATGCACCGAATCGGAGAAGAGAGAGATCCAAAAAGCGTCTTTCGCAATGTTGTTTGGCTTATGGCTCTTCCCTTCTGGACGATTTATCCTATGGAGAGTTAATACTTGACTTGAGATGCGGCCAAGGGCAGTCACGCTCTTCTTGGATATCCCACCCGAAAAAGTGCATCGGAGCGATTACTCCGTCTCTCCTCTCTCTCTTCCCCTTCATTTTAATTTTTGTTTTATTTTGCTAATTTTTTTTCACTCGTGCACTCTTTAAAATTGTTGTTTTTTTTAAAACCCTTCTTGACGGACAGATGAAAGTTTAATCAGAGATACTTTGAAGACGCGCAAATGCCGCATCGTTTTACGCAATCTTGTATGACGTTTTTTTTATTCCTTTTCGAAAGGCCTTGATGCTAAAATCAGGTGAATTGACGCTTCAATTTTCCCCTTTCCCTCTACCACTTCTTCCTCTTTTTCTGAGTAACCGTGTAATTAACCGATGAGTCTGAGTATGGGTAAGGACGGATGATCTTGTTCGACATCATTCATCAGGCTGTTAATTGTTTTTATTGAAAATTCGTTGATGGTCGAACCAGAGAGCAAACGAGCCACATTCTTTATGGCAATCGTTAAGAAGCCGGGGAAATTTCCGTTTCCGTTGGATATAATAAAAAAAATGTTCGTCGATTCCTTCACGAAATGAAGGTAACGAAAAATTAGCCATTCGAAAATAGAGAGTTTGTAGAAAAAGAGAAATTAAATTGATCACAACTATTGAATTGAATTAAATAAACTGGAGATTTGATTGTATCAGTAACGGTAAGATCGCCAAGTCGTGGTGGAGTTTAAAGTAAGACCCTGGATAATTACAATCGCTGAGGGAGATATACAAAGCCAATGGTCGATTTTTCGATCT
>JABSMS010070932.1:0-12426 GCA_018902275.1 Aleiodes sp. PSUC_FEM 10030003
AGTTGATAGTTCGGGAGGAACAGGAAACAGGACAGCGGATTAAATATTGCATGAGAAAGGGTAGAGGCGTCGGATCCATCCGGCGTACAAAATGGTTAGTCTCCCTACACTTGCTATCATTTTCATCCTTTCATCGCTAATTTTTTTTCATTTTCAATTACCAGATTGTACGACGTTTAACGCGACGGAAGAGCGTGTGTGTCATCGGACGATGATAATGGCAATTTTTTGTTGAATTCTACATGTTATCTAGAGATTCGAGAGATTCTAAGCATTATCGTAGGGATACCCGCGTTTATTTTTCATTTCTTTTTGCACTCTCTCGGATTCTCATATTTTGACAAAGCAATCCCATTGGACAAACAATCCTTGGGGATGCACAACCTTCGTTACGAAAACAGGAAAGAAAAAATAAAATTTTTTTGCTTTCTTCTTTTTTTTTTCTTATAAATTTGTTTGCCACCAAGGGAGCGGCAGTGTGGCACAACCATGACGTAATAAAGGAGCAAAACTCATTCACAAACTTCTTGTAGCGTCTTGCACATCAATGCGATCCGCAGAAAATCTTCTAAACCTAAGATATATGTTACGATTTTTCTCAAGAAACGCAATCACAAGTTAATATTTTTTTTCATGAACATAACGTTCTTTTCGATCTCCCGTTCAGCAAAATCATTACTTTTCGAATTGTAAAAAAGGAACTAGAGATTGCGTATCAAGTTATAAAAAACGTATCACACGAATCACCAATGTATCAATATACATAAATCCTTAATCAGAAACCTATCTAGCGACGATGGTAAAAGGTAGTTTTAATTTAAATCGTTGTAAGGGAGGAATAAAAATTAGTTTGTTTTTTTTTTAACGATTATGCGTCTTCATGAAATTTGAACGCATATCGAAAGATGAGCTACTGTCGGCAACGGGAGACAGATTCACAGTTGATTGATGGTAAATATGGAGTTGAGATGATGGTGATGGCTTTTATCAATGATTTTACAGATTACACTGCCACAGTATCGTAGGGTGTGAGGAGTCCCCCGTGACTCCCGTGGGGGGAGCTGGCTTGCCGGCCTGGGGCTTCGTTTCTGTAATTGAAAATTCCGTTCTCTATTAAAATCTTCTACCAAATAATGAGAAGAAAAATAATAGCTTTATGGATGAGTGAAGTAAATTAATTAATGATTTCTAACAGAACTGAAAATATGGGACTTCAGCAAGATGAACACCAGCACCAGCACCAGGAGCAATGGGTAATGAGCATGAAATAATTTGTATGTAGTAATAAGTTATTAGTAATTTATCAATTTTATGCCAATTAGTTACACAAGCACACGATGATTAATGATAAACATGCAATGATTCATCCTCTCCTAAATTTTTTTTTATCCAATTGATTGAATACATTTTAGTGGAAATGCTTTTGGATTTTTCCATAACTTGTAATACTAAAGCTTTACGCTCCTCTGGTGTTAATTATGCGTTTTGAAAATTCTAATTAATGTTTACAATCCAAATTCATTTCCGAGGATTAGAGCGAGTGGACTTACGAGTTCCTGATGAGTCATGAAAAAAGAGAAAGATTAGGATACATATTAGATCAGAAGAATAACCCATTGAGAATTATATTAAACATGCGATGACTGGATATAACGGTGGTGAGACGATTGGAAATGTTAGAATAAGGGAGAAGAGTTGAAAGACATCAACCCCTTTTTATATGAGTCTTGTGTTCCGCACGTGAGAGTTACTGACCTCTCAATGAGCTTGCGCATCTCCTCTGTGGTCATGCCATCCTTGCCGCGAGCATTCACTGAAATTTTAAAAAAATAGACGTGCCGATTTTTCACGATGACTTACAACTAAAACACATAGATCATGCGACACATTAAAGCAATTCGATCAATATCGTTCAGTTTATTGGTATCATCTGGTTCCTGTGAATGGCAATAGAATTATTATTCTTTCCACTGTTAAAAACTTACAATTATTCAATTATTATTATTTGTTGAAGCTAAAGACACATAAATGTTAGTTAATTTTGAGGGTTGCCATGATTATGAATTCTTATCTGAAAACTTTGATATTTCTTCAACATATAAAGAATGAATTCAACACATACCTCCATAGTTGCGATTCATTTGAAGTTGATCACGATCACATTCAGCTTCACTTATTTCATTGCTTTCTTTGCTATCATTGAAGCTTGAGTTGTTCTGATCGTGATTTCTTGGTGGTGGTGGTGGTGGTTCGGGTGAGTTTGAGAGTGGAAGATTACGGGCAGAACCTACACTACGACGTCCAACTGAGCCACGTGAGCCGTAATGATCATAAGGAGCTCCATACTGTCCATATTGTGAGCCATATTGATCTTCTTCAGGAGCGCAGTTTGCAGGGTCATCATATTCAGGTGAGAAAACAGTTTGTCCGCCTTGTGATGGAACCCGAGAGTATCGACCGTTTTGTCTTGGCTAGAGAGGATGAATTTATTAATATGCGGAATATTTCACAGTCATGTAAATGAAAATCAATTACCATTGATTGAGATCCTGAACGAGAGTGGGCTGAAGCATTAGTTGGATGGCCAGCTGGTGGTCCCATAGTACCAGAATGTCCATTAGCTGGGTGTGGGAATGTTTGGAACTGCATTGCTTTACTGGGATCCATTTCCTCGCGGAATCCGAGCAGATGGAATGTTGCGTATGGACAAATTTCATCTTCCATGCCTGAAATTGCAAAATTTACCCACTCTTATATGAACATATGTACAGAAAAGACCACACAATTTAAATCAATATATTTTTTGAAACGAATGTAATTCTATGTTCATGGGAATATTTACAGTTTCTTTCTAAAACATCCTCTATGTCACAATATACTCACCTCACAAGTGAAAAGGATAGAGTAATTACTATAGAGTCAAAGTGATAAAGATAATAGCAAAAGGTCGATAGATGACAGATGAATTGAATTACGAGGAGCATGCCAGCGTGCAACAGGTTATGAATTCAAGGGATGAAAAAAAACCGGTGAACTTCAAGAACTTACGAGACTCATGATGTATCTGCTCCGAATAAACATTTAGAGACAGGTTATCAAATACGCGTATTACCATAAAAACAATTTATTTCTTCGATATATTAGTATGAAAACTATTAGGGTTTATCCAATTATTTAGTTATTAATACAGTAATACAAACATGATTGAACACTTTATGATTATCCCAATAATTCTATGAAGAAGAATCGAGCTCTAGTCATCCTCATGGTTAGTCAAATACCACCTCAACATCTGTTTGTAAATAAAGTACCTACCTCTGTGAGATAATGCATCCGTACTGCTCATACGTGGTGGCGGTGGACATCTTCTATTTGGTGCACAGTGAGATAATTCTTCGTACATATGTCGTCTTGGATCCCACGTTGAGTGACTCCTAAATGAGCCTGATCCACCTGTTTTAACATATGCTACACAACGATCCTCGCGACCCAATTGAATCTACCAAGATTCTATGCCCATTCAATATTTTGTCTAATAAACCGTATTCTGTATCATGAAGAATGATCTTGGTACAGACAATGGGTCCGATAAGCTCAAAAAGAATAAAAATAGCCAACGCAACTCCCGGGACTATTCCCAATAAATCCGCAACCAAAGAATATATATGTGGCAAAGCCTTGAAGAAATTCTAGACATGTGAAAAATATTATCAGGTGCATTATTTGTAGAAACTGGGCAAAATGGACTATTAGATAAACTTGTTTCAAATTGATTGTTATTCGTAGAAATAACTTAGAGATAATTCTAGGGTATTGCGGTGGTGGGGAAATGAAAATTAAGATGTTCCTCCATGTATCATTGAGTTTCAATTAAAATTAAGGAAGATAAAGCGACTTTTATAAAAGTCAACCTTTGGGTCATGTCTTCTTCAGCTTTTGTTACAACTCTATAAAGTACTGACAAAATTGATAGAAAATTAAAAAATGATTGAAATGTCCATTTTATCCAATTTCTCCTAGATCAAGTATACCAAATAATATGGTATATGTTCACCAAGTTTAGGAATTGAAGAAGAAAAAAAATTATGAAGAAACGATCGTGCCAATGCGACATCTAAATGGATTGAATAGAAAATGATCTAGGAATCATATGGGGTTTGGTGATAAAGGCTTACTTATGACTGGACCACGCTTGATACGATCACAGGTGTTGTAGTTTGAGCCAGGTACAGGAGGTAATTTACGATTTGGTGGTGCAATGTAGCCAAGTTCATCACGAAGGTCGGGTCTACGTTTGTCGAGAGTAGCGCCAACACCTCCAGTTTGTTGATAAACGACATCATCTAAAAGAAATTGAATGATTAATGAAAATTTTCAATAGCTCATTAATTCGCCAAAACTACGTGATTTGAATTTGCCAATTGTTTTTCTACTGAATAATTAAAGAAATTTTTTTATACATTGTCCCTCGTAATATTTCTCGTCGGCTGATGGGATACCTCGAAGCCGGGTTTGTTCAGGGCCTCGAGATCTTCGTGATAGTGCCACGCAAATGACAACAATACCAACAATTATAACGACAATTGTAGCTCCAACTGGCACCACAACATTAACATCAAGCCAACTTGGTAGCCAGGGGAAGAAACGTCGTACATCTGTACTTTCAATGTCACCTCCATTCCGTACAGGTGGTGCAATAGTTCCTAATGAACCCAAAAAATAGAAAAAAAATGGTTTTAATTACCTTTATCACTAGAATCATGTCCTTTTCCTTTCAGTACACAAATTACAATGACGGCAACAATGATAACAAGTAAGGCAGCTACTACTGGCACAACGAGATTCAAATTGGCCATGAATATTTTCATAGGATCCTCATCGCTGGTGCCGCCACCTTTTACATCAGGAATTTCGCGAGCCGGGGCAATGGTGCCTGGAACAAAAATATTTTGAGCGTTTTATTAATGTTTTTTCTAAAATTCTTAATAAATCGCCCAGTCACCATAGCACCGGCCTACGATGTCCCCTTTTTGCTTTCAATTGCAATTCCGAGACATCGTTGATTCATAATTCAGGAGGACTTACCGCCTGTTACGGTGAGTGTAGCAAATTCATATTCGGCTACTGCAAATCCGGCATTATTGTGGGCAGTAACACGGAGATGATACCAATTTGCTGGGTCGAGGTCGAGAACCACAAAGTTGCCACCGGGTTTAACGTTGTTCGACACTTGATTCCATTCTGTTTGAGCCCTGCGAAATAGAATAAAAATTATATAGATAAACTTCAATGAATTTCTCCGCAATTTGATTTTTGTTTTAAACTTTGAAATTACTTCTTTTTGTGTTCAACAACAAAGTAAAGCATTGGACATCCACCGTCCGACCAGGCATTCAAATGCAGAGTGATGCTATTTGTGGAAACTTCAATGAATCTAGATGCCTCTGGTATGATTGGTTTAGAGCCCTTCGTACGAGTGTTGAGTATGTCAGATGGATCACCAGTTCCAATTCCATTATAAGCAGTAACGTAAATTTGATATCTCGATCCGCACCAGAGATTTTCAAGTGTGTACTTTTGGGCAGTTGAACTAATCTGAACAGTTTCCCAATCACCGAATTCTGGTTTGTAGTGAATGGTATAGCCATGAATCGGTGCATTGTCAGTTGGATGTGGACGAAGTTTCATTGTCAATGAATTTGTAGTAGTTGCCGTGAGAGTGACCTGAGGTGAATGTGGTGGTGCATGAACAACGAGTTGATGCGTAACGGTATCATGACCGAATGAATTTTCAACGTAGCACGAATACTCTCCCGCATCTGCTCTATCGACTTCCTTGATGAAGAGTGATCCTTCTGGCAATTGTCGTAATCTATCACTTGGCTGGAGTTTGGCATCACGAACTTTCCATGTTACTTCCGGTGCTGGTACTCCGACAGCTAAGCAGGGTAATTTAACGTCTTCCTTGTAAGTTGCTGTGAATTTATCATCGAATGAGGCAATTTTAGCAGGAACGCGAACGTTTGGTGCTAGAGTTACAATTTTTGATGCTTCTCCCTCTCCAATATTAGTGCTGGCAGTTACCCAGAATTCATATCTTCTTTGTTTATCTAATCCAGTTGCTTCATAAGTTAATTGATTGGGTGGAACTTTCTGGCTTATTGGCTCTTCTGTATTATCAGCTTTAGTGTAAACCGTGTACTGTGAAATAACGCCATTTGGCTGGGTTGGTGGACGCCATGAGACAAGGATAGATTCGGCTGACATTACGAGTGCTTTAATTGCAATTGGTGCTTCAGGTGCATCCTGCTCAGTCTGACAATGAATGGGTGCTGATTTGACTCCGTCACCTCCAGATGTAAACGCCAAAACTTGCATGCTGTAGTTTGTGTACTTCTTCAATCCATGTAGAATAGTTTCACTCGAGGATGTAATTTTCGTGTCTTTAGTATTTTCATCGTACCAAGTGTCTGATGGTCCATAAATAACTTTGTATCCAGTTATAACTCCGTTGGCAGCACTGAGTGGTGGTGATACCCAAGATACGCGGATTGTTTGAGAAGTCAGAGTTGTACAAGTTGTGTCATGAGGTGGTTGCTCAGGAACTCCTTCAGCAGTGTGTGCTCGTCGTTCTTCGCTCATTGGGCCAGATCCTACTTTGTTAAATGCTTGAACAACAACACTGTATTGCGTGTATGTCTTGAGATTCATTATTTGAAGGTGATGCTCTTTTCCGTCTTCCTTTGAGAATTCCACAGTCTCGAACATGTAAGGTTTTTCAGATGAAGAAAGACGATAACCAACATAGTATCCAAGAATTTCGCCGTTCCAGTCTTCGCGTGGAGGTGGTTTCCATGTTACCTGTAAAAAAATTCGTATTAATTTTATTTTCCTATTCACTGTATTATTTACACTGATATAATTTGATATTTACCTTGAGAGTGTGTTGATCCAGAGCGTCAACTCGTACAGAGCTTGGTGGTCCAGATGGTGCTTCTTCAGCGGTAATGATAGTGACAGTATCAGATGGATCAGATGTACCAATTTCATTTTCAGCGACGATACGAAGATGATAAGTTGTTGCTGGTCTTAAATTAAATACACCTGCTACATTTTGTTGTGAGCTTGGTACTAAAACACGATCAATATCAGTTTCCCATGAACCCTTGCTCATTTTATACTCAATGATGTAACGTTTAATTGGACTGTTTCCATCGTAAGGTCCCGCCCATGATAATTGTACAGATCTGCCGGATTTATCCAATACTTTCAGACCATATGGAACTTCGGGAACTTCTTGAACAATCATATTAATACTGGTATCGTCACTTCCAAAGGCATTTGTTGCAACGCAGGTGAACAATGCTGAGTCACTTCTTTCAGTTCTTTTGATGCTGAGATCTGCCAGTACACCATTAGCAAGAATTTCTTCGCGAATTGTATAACGTGAATCGCTCTTTGGGTCCAATCTCTTGTTATTCATATTCCACAGAATTCCAATTGGTTTTTCACCCTGTGCCTCGCATTGAAGTACCGCTGGTTCTCCTCGACGTGCGGTTTGATTACGAAGTTTTATTTCGAAGTGAGGTGGAGCTGAAAGAGATTATTTTAATTAGGAATATAAACTTAATGAAGAAATTTTTCTGAATAATCGTTAATATACCTTGAACAGAGATGAGAATAACGGCAGAAAGTCCTGATCCAATTCCATTAACAGCTTCGCAGAGATAATATCCTTCGTTAGTTTTTTGAATATTATTGATAGAGAGAGTTCCGTCTTCAACACTTATATCAGGATTATTGAGTTTAAGATCAGTGTAATCGCCTGGCGTATCCCCTGTAGATGAAAGGAAAAAAAGAATGAATTTTTATTGAAACGTTTCCGTGAAATATTGAATGAATTGAATAGGGAGATTTACCAGCAGCTCTCTTCCATGTGACTTGCGGCTTGGGGAATCCATCGGCTTTACATTCAACTCGTGCATCTGAGCCTTGTGCGAATGCTTTATCAGTTGGTTCCAAGATCCAACGTGGTGGCACTGTTGTGGGAGAAAGAGAGAGAAAGAGAAAGAGCCAATTAGTATTGTTAAATAATTCACTTCATAAGTGAACTAACGAGAGTGAGCTAACCAGGATTTATTCGAGATGAAATTATATTTCAAGTCGAATCACGATCCCTCAGCCGTCATACGAATATTGGAAATAATTCTTTGATAACATTTATGATGTTTATCAATTGAATCAATTGATTTACGGCTAGGCGATCGTGTCCATTAATTGCTCAATTTCGCTTAGGTCTCATGCAACACACAAAGCGATTTACTCTCGCTAAAACGAAAGAAAAAGAAAAACTACAAGGCGTGCTAGATGAAGAAAACTACAGAGATAAACGAGTACCCCAAAAAAAGAATTTAAATGTGTGCTCACTGAATTTACAAGATTCTGCTCGGAGGGAGCATACTGCATGCATTATTAACAACTTTCTTTTTTTTTAGTAACTCTTATTTCTATTTTTTTTTAAATACAGGTACTCGTCATATTGGTGTCCACATGCTCCACCCAAAGAGGATTCTATTCATGTTATCAAAATATAATCATGCATTATTACGACAGGTATCTACGAAACGAAAAGATGAGACGTGTGGTGAGGGTATAGGTTTTATGGATTTTATTTGGGCATAAGGATGTGCTGTGTAATTCCAAGGGATGGATTATCAGAGATAAATGGATAATGATTATGTTGGTGAGGGATTTGAAGGTGAATCGACTCCGCGTATGACGACGAGAAGCGCAAGAACCGGGCGAAAGCCTAAAAGTCTTGAAAAACTGAACGATATGTTTAATCTGAGGAATTAGTTTGTAACTATTGATTCTTTATGCAAACAAAAGCAGTGGCACGATCAAGTGAATTAACGAATTTTTCTAACAAAAATATTTTAAAATGGACCTGTTGTATGTATGAGTGCAGTCTTCACCACGAAGACAAAGTGGCATGATTGCACAGTGATACAAAATTCGAATGTATGCAGACAATGAAAATACGAATACACTAATGCCTACGATATTAAATTCGCGCAGCCATGTGAAACAGGAAGCCGAATCGGGGAATAAAACGTTTTGTTTTTTTTTATGTTCTCTTTTTTCACATAAAAAATTATACCTTAAACAACGCAGGAATACGTTCAACCATTCGTCGCGCGAAAAGCCAAGGATAATCGCAGCGTGCGCCAGACCCTCTTATCTGAGAAAATACGGAATTGAGACAGAAAAAAACAAGTACTGATATACTTGATAAACAATATTAATTGAGCAGAAATACAAAACAAATAGAATTGAGGAAGATAAAATAATTAGACGAGCATTAAATGAATAAAGGGGGGAAGGAAGGGCTAATTATAGCAGCCGACGAGCGAAACGGATATCGCGATGAAATTAAATGAACGATTATACAGCTTTCGCACTTTCAGGCAGGGGACAAATTTACGAGCTCCTTTCTTGTATGGAAAAAAAATAAATAAATGAACACATGTAAGTTACTGCGATTAAAAATGTCGTCCCAGTGACGCTTCCAACAACTTTAAAAAGATGTACGTGTGATAGTAAGCAAAATTTTATTTCAATTTCAGCCTGAATAAGTCCAGAAAGCCCGCGTTGGGTCAGATGCAGATGAAAAGCTTTTCATTTTTCATTTTTTTTTCATTTCGTTTATCATTTCTGAATCGTTTCATTGTGCCTAACCATGTACACGCAAAGTAGCCTCGTAGATCGTCTTCCCAGAGGGATTTGTAGCAACACAAGCGTATGTTCCAGAGTGTTTGGGTGTGACTGGTTCAATCAGTAGTATACTAGTGCGTGGACCGAGTTTTCCGATGTTGTGCGGCAACGACGGGGACAATGGTTTTCCATTGAGTATCCACATTATGTCGATCGGTGTATCACCAACTGGGACCATGCAGGCAAGCTGTGCTGCCTGGCCATCATAGATTGGTTCATCTCCAAAGTCGAATGGACTGATGCGAGGCAGGACTGCGAAATTTAACATAAATGCAAAAACAACTTCCACAGTTGTTTCATCGTTCAATTTTTTAAAATCCCTCTGAATATCTGGTTACTCTTGCCTCTGAAATATATCCACTTGCTTCGTTGATTGAGACTGAGGATGGGGAGCCACGCGGAGAGATAAGGATAACTGGTTTTAGTGGAAGATGTAAAATACTTTCGACCTGAAGTCTATCAAACTTTTCACTTCATTTACGAATAGACATTCGATTATAGGCGGTCGAAATGTATAGCCAACACATTCAACTTCATGTCTACTTTAATTTATATCCTACCGAGACGAGAATCGTAATAGAGATATACAACATTGACTTTCAGATACACATAATAACAGAGCAATTGGAAGTATCGATGCAATACACAATCTTCTCCAATGTTTATTGTCTACCTACAATAGTTCTGGCTCTCAAAATACTCAAAAATTGAAATATTCCTATTATTTTGGTATTACTGGATAAATTTATTCCTAGGAATAATGTACCATTGACTTTTAGATGTGCACTGTGCCTGGCGCGACCCGCTGGATTGTCCGCTACGCAAGCATACTCTCCTGCATGTTCTCCTCTAACTGCTGGTATGGTTAATGCCGATACTCTGTCACCCATTGATGTTATTTTAACATCATCACCGACCTCTAAATGACGTCCCTCGAATAACCACTTTAATGAAATTGGAGTATCTCCCTTCATTACCGCGCATTGAACAATAATTAAGTCTCCAGAGTTGGTCTCATCGAAGGAAAAGGGCTGGAGATGAGGTGCGACTGCGGACAATTATTTATTCAACTGAATTTATGAAAAAAAATTGGAACTGAATCAAGGACATCCCAAGAAGAGTGTAGAAGAAAGAGGCCATTGGGAAATTTGTAATAATTAATGGACAATAAATATTTACTAAAATTACAAAAAATTAATATGCAATTAACATAAATAATATTTTCATAATAAAGCGTTCAGGATGAAACTGAATTGCTTGCTGGCGTGTATAAAAAATTTGAAGACAATTCAAATGGAAAATAATTATTTTCGACGGATAAAGCGTGTGATTTTCATTAAGCACCATTGACTATGAGATCGGCGGATAATTCGTGCCTTCCAGCAGGATTTTCCGCAATACAAGTATATGTTCCTGCATGAGTGGCCTGTACAGATCCTATACTGAGTATAGCACCCCTTCCTCCAAGATCCAATACAGATATTCCTGAATGAGGCGATATCGCATGACCATTCAGGGTCCATCGTAGTTTTAATGGTGCATCTCCTTGAATTACCGCGCAAGGTACTGTCACTACTTGATCTGAGTTAAGCGGTTCCTCACCAAATGTGAATGGCAATAATTTTGGAATAACTGCAATGATAAAAAAAACGACCAAAAAAACAGGAGTTCTTCTCAAATTTGAATCTCTTCCTATATTCTTCGGCGCCAAAGAAATTCTGGTTTTTCTAGGAGCAGAGTGGAGATTATGGTAGGAATGATTGTAGGATAATCTTTAATGACTTAGGACGAGGATCACAGATGTTCTACTACCATCACAGGTGTACCATTGACATCCAAAATTGCTGAGTGTGAAGTTGTCCCAGCTGAGTTTGATGCAATACATGTGTATTCTCCAGCATGTCTGGCAGCAACAGCATCGATGGTTAATTGTTTAACACGTTTACCAGAATCAGAAACAAGGATGTCCGAACGATCGGGACCGATTGGATTACCACCAAACATCCAAGTTATTTCCAGAGGAAAATCTCCTTTACTCACAGCGCACTGAATCGATGCGAGATCACCGGCATTAACTGGCTCATCTCCGAAACTTAGTGGCAATATTTGCGGAGCGACTGTTAGACATTATAATGAAATATTTACTAGATTTTTTTTTTCTGTCAATGAGGAAATAATGAACCATGTGAAGAGGAAGGAGATACGTCTCATCGTGTTCGTCAATTGTAAATGAAAAACATAATGTATTTTTAGAATCTACGTGCTTGTATACCATTAACCGAGAGCGTGGCAGAACGACTGGTACCACCAGCTTGATTACTGGCCTCACAGCTGTATTCACCAGCGTGTTGAGCAGTCACGGAATCAATACTCAACAGAGAAATCATTTTCCCACTCTTTGTGATTGTTATATCAGGATGAGAATGATGATTAATCGGTTCACCATTTAAACTCCAACGAATTTCAATTGGCTGATCTCCTTTTAAAACACTACACATGGCCGATACCTGTTCGCCCCAATTAGCTGGCTCTTCACCAATTGAAAATGGAGCAATCTGAGGAGCAACTAACAACGATAGATTTTTTATGGAAAAGGTTATTGCTGAATAAACGGAAATGGAGGGTTCGATTCAATGGGTTAGGATTCAATGT
>JABSMS010070943.1:0-19919 GCA_018902275.1 Aleiodes sp. PSUC_FEM 10030003
ATCGTTGCGCTAAAGTCAAAAGGGCGTAAGTGCCATTCTTCAAAAATCTAAAAAAATTGAATCTACATTCATTTTTTCATGGGAATACTGACTTACGTCCTTTTATTCAGCAAAAAATGGCACTTACGCCCTTTTGATTCTAGGGTGACGATGTGGATGGATTGGTGTTTGTTCATAATAGTCGTGCCCTTTGTACACCTTCACATCTCCTCGGTTAATTCAATAAATTATTATTTCAGTGAAATATGATTTGAATGTGAAAAATACAAATTGTTGAAGATTCTCATAAAACACGTGACAATTAATAAGATTCAAAGGTAGTCAATCTGGAAAAGAAAATTTTCAAGTGAGATAATTTTACGAAATTGTCCTGAGATATCTCGGACTCTAAGCGGGATAGAAAATTTTCATTAAATTTTTTTTTTATTCAAAAGATGTTAAGAAAATTCATTGCAAAAATTTCTTCATCACTCTTTAGACCTCGAGATATTCAATGAAAACAAAATTGAGTTAAATTAAAAACGAATGAAAATTCATAAAAAAATGAAGACAGAAATTCTTATAAAATTATAATGAAATAAATGAATATATTCTTCGTTGCCCACGTGACAAATTCCAACCGTTAATGCATAATTGACTAAATGCATGTGAATGTCCAACAAATGCAAATTATCCATCGGTCCATTGATCTTCGATCGTGATGATGCAATTTTTAAAAACGATAAATCAATTACGAAACCAATTGTAATTCATCAACGTGGGTGGGCAAAAATATCTCCGTTAATTGTCCATATAAAATTTCGACGAAAACTTGTAATTTTATTCTTATTCAATCAACAATTTATTTGAATTTCTGGTTAAACATTCTCCGGAATTTTCCCATTATTATTCACTAACTTCCATGATCTTTAATATAAAAAAATTGGATAATGCAACGAACATAAATAATCACCAGCCCGTAAATTCTAATGAATTCTTTGAACCCACATCTTAATTTCCCATCAATGAATCCATCAATATTCTTTTCATCTCAGTAGCCCGGAAAATCCCATCACCTAACTAACCGAAAAACCGGTAGCAATTTGCGTATCATCGAGTTAGCTATGAAGAATTCAAAAAAGAATTGAACAAATTAATAGCGCGACTTCGACCAATCCGGATATTCCGGATTGCATTAAACTCACCAAGCCGGTCGAACGTAGTACCATCTTCTCTCTATCATTAAAAAAAAGTAAAAGTCAAAAAATAAAAAGAGAATAAAAATAAAGTTTCACAACAATATTTTTATTTAACTCTCTTACCACAATAACTGCCCGATGTCCTCGAAGTAATCATGAACAGTATCGTCACGTGGCGAGTCTAAGTGCACTGAATGTCTTTTCAGTCTTTGTAAAAAGGGAATGGTAACGCTCTGCTACTTGGTAGAATATTGTCCGTGGCTGGGTGAATGCGTGTCTCCTCACTGTTCATAATACGAAGAGAAACGACAGTATACAAACGTGCACGTACATTCTACAATATTATAACTATGGAACAACTGTGTAAATTTTCAGTCGTTGTGTATCACAGTCGCGAGTGAAAAACGGATAGAATCATTCTAGTCTTCCATTTCTCTATTTAATCCATACAAACTTGATAAAGGCCAGTTACCCCTTTTTCATGAATTATTTTCTTCGGCTGTCGTTCACTTTTTATCCTCTTCGAAATTCCTGACGTAACACATTTGACGTTACTTGAGGCCCAGTGAACGAACAAGAACGCAGCTCACAGCGGCAAACGTTAAAAACCGGAAATTATTACGTCCGTAGTTTGGCATCGCGAGAAGTCTTTTATAAGATTTACGACGGAGCTCATACGTCCAACATCGCGAAGCGAGTGTACTTGTACTGTGTTGGTTGTACTATATAGAAGAGGTACATATGTGGACGTGTGTATATAAAATAGACTTTTTCCCTTCCGTGTTTGACTGTGTATAGAAATTCAATAGACATCTCCAAGGGTTTCATCGAAGGCACATCACTACCAGAAACTCAGATGCATTCTTACGCGACCGGATGTCACTGAGTCAATTGGTACATCTATCTCATAGAATGAGACAACATGAACACATTTACGAAGCTGTTGAATGAAGGGGGAGAATAAAAATTATTAAGAGAAAATAAAATAAAAGGAATTATATCATATGGATGAAGTATGGTGGCAATTTGGCTCACGAGAATTGGATACTCAACGTGAATGCGTTATTTCGCTGTCGTAAAAGTCAACAAGGGAACATTAAAATTTGCCTCTTCTTGGTACTTAAAGAGAAAAAATTATCGTAATAAGTGTACTAAAACTATTAAATTAAATTTCCGTTTTATTTAAACCCCGGTAATTTTGCATGTCTCTGTTAATTAAGCATTGGAATTCATTTATGAAAATTACGTCGTTACTTGGTACTAATGATAGAAGAGAATCCTTCGGATGCTAATTAACATGCTAATTTTTCGGTTATTCTTATCTGGTGGTAGAATGAAGAGAACAAAATCAAGAAAATTAATAAGGGGAGCAGAATCCTTCACTGCCCTTGAAAACGTTTGCCATAGAGAAAACGGTTATCTTCTCCTTGTCAATGGAGGAATAAGAAAGGAAGAAAAAACACGTGTTCTCGATACCTGAGTTTGGATGAAGATCATGTAGAGAATATCTGTGACCCGTTAGTTTCCATTCGGGTTTGACACCCCCCTCCTGTCAAAAAAGTAGTCCCGAAAAATACCACGAACCCGGTAGCAGTTGTCCAGTTAATCTTGTCCCTTTTTTTAATTCCTGATACGGGGCGCCGGATAGCTGACCACATGTTACTGCTCCGGTTTATTATAAAAATTTCGTGTTACTTTTTGTTTTTTTTTTCGTAATCATATGCCACACTGGTATTGCGTATGTGAACATACCAATAGGGCGTGTATCAACGTTTTTGGAATGACAGAGTACTCGTTCTTTTCATCATTGTCCATTGCATTTTATCCTCTCAATGCTGTACCAGAATGCAACATGGAATGTGTCATACAGTTCATGAAATTGTTTTATAATGCTTTTAAGAAATGAAAATAAATTAAAAGTCGAGAAATTTCTCTTTAATTCCCTGTAAATGATTAAGCTGGCACTTTTTATTTTATGATGAGACAATTTTATTTTCGATTTTCATTTTTTCTCAAATTTCAATTTTCCAGGTCTAAGTGTCTGGGGACGAAGAATGAGCAAGAAAATTGAATCATTCCGTCGAGTAAGCTCGAGAGAGTCAATCTGTCCGTTCGAACGTGATGATACAGTTAACAATAATAATCAAGAAAATAATAACAATAATCCCGACAAATCACCAGAAAATCGTAAAGCCGATATGAAATTGACAGCACGTAGATCACCATCGCCATTCAAATCATTTTTCATCAGAATGGGCTCAACTGGAATGTTAAATTCCACGAAAACAAATCGAAGATTACAGACCGCTGAGGATAGGCTCAAATCGCCGGATAAAGAAAATTTATTCAGAAGCTGTAGTACGTCACAATTGAATACAAGTCCAACTTATGTTAAAGGCGACGATCCGTCTGAAGGCATTGATCTTCAGATAAATAATAGAAAGGACAAGACAATGTCCTGTGATAATCTTGCGGATAATCACGAGGACGATGTCTTCGAGGAATTGTCATTAGCTCCATCATCAAGAAGATCATCCTCATCTGGTTTTGGTGCTTGTGACTTCAATGACACGAGAACTGAGACATTGAGAAAATCGAGTAGCTGTGATTTCAAAGAAACAAAGAGATGTAATTTTCCATATGCATTTTTACGTTCGAAATTATCAGTTTTGCCAGAAGAAAAGAATGGTCCTTTACCAACTAAAGAGGAGCGTCTTTTCAAAGCAACGTCTGAGGAACACTTTCCAGCACTAAAAATCGAAGACTCATTCGACGGTACAACAACTCTTGGTAGAAGACGTAGTAAACCAACGAGTGCAACGAATTATGATAACAACAATGCGCCAAGATTTTTTAGAAATTCGTATGCCGAGTATCGCGGTGGTAGAGTATCAACAAACATTGGTAAATGTGATCCAGATAGATACAGTCTGAATCCTTCAAATTTTGAGAGAATAGATGACACACTGAAACGTGATGAAAATTGCTACAGTCCATTCAATCGTCCAACGAGAAACAATGTTCAGCCAACATTAACTGAATTGAATAATGAAACATCGGATTATGGACAAATTGATAATTACAGATTAACAGATATGTTGTCATTGGGAAATGAATTTGACGTTGTAGCAACGATGAGAAATCATCGTAGAAATTCAGCGCCGTGTCCTGAACAAAGATTATCATCACATTATGTTAGTTCGAATGAATCTGGTTATGATTCCGACGGTGCTGGTAGAGGCGAATCAACAACGACATATGAGAATGAAACAATTAGTTCGAAGTGTAATGATAGTTCTGATACGAGTAGTGTTATTGATTCGGAAATTGAAAAACCAATGAGAAGTTCAACGCCGAGTGATTGTCGTGATACAACGAATAATCATTTTATTAAAAATATCAAATCAAGTAGTAGATGTATTAATGATATTAATGATGGTATTGATGGATTAAGATGGCATCAGAGCACGTCCGGCAGATTATTACCAAGTATTCATCAGGGCTCTTATGATGACAGTACGGCAAATAGATTATCATTGTGCTCCGACAATCTGCAGGATATTAAAATTCATTCGCAGGTAGATAATACACCGTCTCATCGGGTTAGACTACAGTTGGATAAAACGAGATTTCTGAGTGACATTATTCAACCGCCTAAGAGGGTAAGGAGATGTAGAGTTGTTCAATTGAATAAGAGAGATGCTAAGGAGAGCCTTGGTATTAGATTGGCACAACAGAATGTTGGGGAGATTAAATACATTGTTGTGCAATTGGAGCACGATGGTATTGCACACAGGTGAGATTATTGTTTTTTATTTTAATAAATAGTAATAATGATCAATTGACACATTTCGAAATGGAAATTTTGAATTTTTTGTGAATATTTTCGCAAATTTTTTTATTCAATTGGATTTTTATTGACTCACCCCAAAAAAATGATTTTACAGGGACGGTCGACTTCGTCTAGGCGATGAGATAGTCGAAGTAGAGGGAAAAGAATTGAAAACGCTGAAGACCCTCGAGGAAGTACAAGAATTCTTAAAATCGTTCACGGATAACAAGGTGAGACTTACCACTGCGTACGAGGAAACAGTGCCCGAGGGATACACAGATGCATCAACAGTCTTTGCTGATGAATACAAACACCTTGAGAATGCTAAGAATCTCTCAAATACATCACAAATTGATGACAAAAGACAGGATGATGAATCAGATGATAGAATAACTGAGAATAAACCGGTGGAGAGCGTTCAACGGAAACGCCCGAATTATCTTCCATTAACTTGCATTACAAAGAATAGAAAGGACACAGTTGATACAATGCAGGATGTCGATCACTATTTAACGAAGCACATTGCGAGATTTGAGAAGGGCATTGGTAAGCCGAGTCTTGGATTCAGTGTTGTTGGTGGGAGAGACAGTCCGAGGGGTGAAATGGGTATCTTTGTCAGACGAGTATTCCCTGGTGGCCAAGCTGATTCGTCAAAGTCGCTTTTTCAAGGTAAACAATGTAATAGTACATGATTACTTTATAATTGAGAATTTCGAAACGTTGGGGAAACAAAGAAATTCTTTTTGCTACAGTAGAATGTTGTTTTAAGAATTACTTTGTTCCATGAAACTTTTGGAACAATGAGACGATACGCACCGATGTCGAAAACTAATGTCTTAATATTGAGGATATTTAGTAGAAACCGTGAAGGATTTTAGACAATCTAGTTTCTTTTGCTGTGGAGCAAGTGATCTTGTAAATGATTTTTTCAGCCGATCCACACTCTCTATTGAGAAATAAAATGATGTCCTAAAAATTCAGGTGTCAATATGGAGCAAAATAGGGGAAGTTGGGGTAAAATGGACACCTCCCTAGTTTTGATGTTATATGTTATGAAAATTGCGAGAAATCGAGGGAAATATCACAGATAGGTTTATTTGGATTGTTCCATTGGAATGCTGAGGAAATTTCAAGTGGAGAACGTGTAAAAATTAATTTTTTTGATATTTTTTGCAATGAACTGCATAAACGCCCTTTTGATTCTACGGCTACGATATCTGATAGTTCCCCATAAAAATGAGACTGTCCCATGGAAATTCAATGATTGAGGACAGTAACGTTACGCGACTACAATCAACAAAATTTGATCCCGTTCAAGCATCCTCCTCGCCCTTCACATTGACCTTCAATCAACTTCTATTCTGCGTAAGTGAAACAACCGCTTCCCGGAAGAAATCGCTACAGAGTTTCACGTTTTTGTCTTCAACAAGAGAACGAAAGAATTCTCCAAAGAATAATTTCACCGTGAAGTCGACGAATTTTCTCCTACCGCGTTACCCCTGAATTAAAGTAATTAAATATTTACAATAAGTAAAGAAGTAGCATTACAGTTAATAGAGCACTACGAAGAAATGTGAAGAACGTGACTAACGTAACGAAAAAAAAATACATCAGGAAATAGAATCAAACAGGCAACTATCGAGACATGACAAATTTACTAAGTAAACTGACAATTCACAGCAGTAAATTACACGTTTTGTACGAAGCTGATAGAAATAACCAATGATTTTTCCATCCCATGTAGATTTTTCATTTTACCTTTGGTATTATTGGCACGCGATAAATTACTGTTTCACAATGATTCTTCCGCAATAGCGGAAAGTGATTGAAGTGAAATGGACTGAATCAAAGAGGCTAAACCTAAAGAATGCAGAAGACTTGGGAAATAAAAATAAAATAGTTCTAAATTAAACCAACACGATTGTCGAAATAAATAATTGAGAAGAACGGTTTTTCTTAACGTGTTTCTTCCGCCTCTTTTATTTTTTATTCGTAAAGCCTGTGTATTTTGAAATGCACATAAATACGTGAGTCAAAATCCAAGCACGTATCATTCGCGTATTCACACTCAAACACCAAGTCGTAACATATCCAGAATTGTTAATCCAAAGCATGGTGAAACGAGACAAGCATCTACAAACATTTTTGGTGTATTTTATTTCGTTCCAATCCGTTTCTTCCCCTTCTATTTTCTCCTTTCGTTATCTCTGCATGTTCTTTCACTCCCTTTTAACGTTGTAAAACACATCTTTTGAGTTCAACCAACACTGAGTTGTTTGTAACTGTACGAAATGAATACCGATCAGCAATGTGGGCCTTTTGCCTCATTGACCTCTCTATAAGGATGCCTCTCTTCTCATTTTTTCGCTTCACCCTCGAAAACTTTTTCCTCCATCGTTTTCTCTTCCATGCTCTTTAGTATCTGTCGAGACCGAATGTGCAGAATCGCCTTCTTTTTTCTTCCTTACTTAACTTTAGCTGCGACCATGAAAGAGATGATGCGGTCAGTTTCGTGTTTCAACAGCCGACTGGTTGTGTTTTTACGAGGGCTCAGCGAATAACACAGAGCAGTTTCCTCGTGCCTTCTTTCATCCGAGAAGCACACTGATGCTGCATGCTTCTGTAACGGGCGCTCGTTGGGCAAGTACCCAACGATAAGAGCTACCTAGAAACTTAGGTGCAGGGACCCTTTGAGTATTCGAAGATCCTTGCAAACATCACGCATGAAAGATACCAATGGGAAAAAGAGGAGGGGCTAAAAAATGTGCGTACGGTGTCTTCAACCTGTTCGTTTTTTATCGCAACCGCAATTTTTTAGTACTCTAGGAGACATTGATGGATTGCGGGGTATAATACTCGCAGGGGTTTATTAAATGGATGATGTAAATACTCGTTGAGGCAATTAGGTTATTAAATTGATGGGGTCTTGTTTAGTCATTAAATTAATTTGCTTTTTTTCTTGGTAATTTCAGGGGATGAAATACTCAGTCTCAATGGTAAACAATTGAGGGGATGCACACATCAGGAAGTTATTGAGCTCTTCAAGGCTGTTAGGGAGGGAGTCGTTGAACTGGAACTTGCTAGGAGGCACAGGTAATTAATTTTTCTTCATTATGTGACCAATTCGTAATCTTGTATGTCAGTTGTTGATTAAGAAGTCATTTCTTTTTGGGGATATCTCCGGATTTTCTAAATACTTGAAGACAATTGAATTCAAATTTGAAAAGAGTTATTCAATCACTATGGAATTGATTAACAGTTATTTGCGATATTTTATAATTCAATGAAAAGTATTAGAAATTGATCGAATTTTTTTTAATGAGTTGAAATTCATGATTTAATATTTTTTAAATTGAATTTTGTATTCTATTTTTCATTTTATTAATAGTTCATCATTTATCTTTTCAGGTATCCAAAGACTGCACTAAAATCAGCGCCGTACTAGTTATCAACTTAATTTCAACGTTCAAACACCCACCGAAAGTGCTGATTAAGTTTTTAGATTCTAGTCTCATAGAAAAAAAAAGAAAAAGGATCTTCATATTTGTTGCATTTAATTTATTTCATCGATAAGCATTGTTTTCAAATGATTCTCGTTTTTATGAATTCTTTTTGTTTCTTTTTTTTAACTTATTTTCTAAGATTTTATACAACAGAGAGGAATGATTTTGAAGAAATGAAGTTAAAGCGAGAGATCACTATATCGTAGCTTCGAATTTTATAGTTCCCGAAACAATAAATAAATAAATAAATAAATGAATAAATGTAATTTTTTTAGGATTTCAATAATTCTCTCTAATATATTTCACATTAAATAACATATTTAAAAATTTCAGAATAAATTTACATTATTTACAATTCCATTATAAATTCTTTTAGTCGTTTTTACAATTAAAATAAATAATCCCGGATTAAGAATCTACCAGGAGTAGATCTGCGCAGGATTTTGCCTTGATTGATCTGCAATTGAAGGAAAAATTTTCAATTAGTATTTAAGAAATGAAAATAATAGATAATGAAAACATGTAAACGCCTCATTACCACTCGCTTCATAAGTGAAACTTCCGAATGCAACGATGAAATCACAAAATTAAAAGTGTAATAATTATGACAAACGGAATCAGTCCAGGAATTCCAAATTCATGTTGATAAGAAACGATTTCCGAATTTCTATGATCACGAAAATTTCAATGATATGACGAATCTCAATTCAACATTGTTTATGTGAATATCTTCTTCCAACGAAACAACCGAAAATTTACTTGATTTCCATTTGTCTAGAGTTTTTATAATTGGGAAAATTCATGAAAGACTTTTTCAAAACGCGAATAAAAAATGACAGCAACCCAGAAACGCCTCACATTGAATATCCATGATTTTATACCAGTAAGACCATTATCTTCATGAAATCTTGATCAACGCCCGAATTCATACAACTAGAAACATTGTCCACATCACGAACTACTAAAAACAGTGTCCCACAATTATTTTGAAGTCCGAGAAATTCATAGCAACCCAATTTCGCTAATAATGTAAGCCACAACCGCGATGAGAACACTCGCGCATGTCTACTATCATTTTCGTAATCATTGGTAATGAAGGATGAGAACTTATTGTTTCTCAACTTTGAGAAAATTAATCGCGGAATCAAGCCCTTCATCAAACACACCAAAAATAGCCAAACTAAATCCGCTCTTGCTCATGCTTCTGGCAAGACGCGTCAAGAAATTACTACCCCGCCACAAGAAGTTTCACTTAAAAAAAAACATTAAAAAATAAAAATACTAACGGAATGTCCCGTTGCTTGACTCGCCTACACAAATGCAGTGCAAGTGGACCACTTTTAATATTACGAAACAATTGTACAGCCTCACGATGAGTAAGATCGTGAGAAACTTGTCCATTTACTGCCAGAATTTCATCGCCCGCCCGCAATCGTCCATCTTCAGCAGCTTGGCCACCCGGCAGCACTGACTTAATGAAGATACCTAAAAATAATTGCGTTGAATTCTTCAGATCCAATCTCACAGGTTCAAGACAATGAAAAAGAGAGATGTGAATTAATGCAAAAAAACGACATACCGATGCTTCCTTTGGGACTATCCCTTCCTCCAACGATTGTGAATCCCAGTGATTTTTTACCAGGACCCTTTTCGAATACAATTGTGTGAAATGTGGATACTGAATTACGCGGTCTTCTCGGTAAAGTACAAAAATTCGAAACAGTCTGTTGTGTTGTGCCTTCAATTGATCCACTTTTCTCCGATGAAATCGAACGATTTGATTCATTTTTCCTATCGCGATGTCGCCTCGAGTGATGTTTCCTGAAGTGTGACTTCGGTGAATTTGCATTCTCCACGATAATCCCATGCCCCTGCTCAATACTGATGTTCTCGTAGTCGACACTGCTCTCTTTCAATTTTTTCGGTGCTTCAATGCTGGTATATCGCGATATAACAATGTCGACATCCCCAGGTCCACTACCACTGCCAAGTACTTTCCTAGCTTCCGCCATATCCAATCCCCTCAGTCTCTTACCATTGACTATAAGTATTTCATCCCCAATCTTCAATGTACCCTCATTATCAGCCAAACCATTCGGTACAACATGCGCCACCAAATACCCAGGACTAAATTCTGATGTTTTAGCTATGAAGATACCTAATGACTGATCAGATGTTTCTCTCGGTAATTTAACAACAATCGTTTCAGTTGTATACGATCTGGATCTAACTACAGACAATCGTTTAGCTGTATTTTCATTATTAATTTTCGATGATAATTCATCATTCGAATTGCCATGCTCTTTGATAAGTTCGTTATTAGTCGCTTGATTTATCGAATTCAACGGATTCTTTTCAATTCCTAAGCACGTATTGTGAACAGTCATTCTCGATTGATGTTTGAATGAACTATTTGGTTTTCTAATCAACTGAGTATTTAAATCTGGATTTGAACTATTAATTATTTCCGTGCGCGTTGAATCAGTGATCAACGAAGATGATTTGCGTGGTGGTAATTGAGGAGCTGACGTATCACTCGTCAGGTTCGTTATCAAGCCAGAAGCACCACTGCTACATCTATCGTCGAGTAGGGAACTTGTCGCTGAACCATTGTCTAAGATACCAGAATCATTGTCGTCCTGATCTTGATCCTCGAATAATGGATTCGTTCGTAATTCCTCAAGGCCAGGAAGTGTACCGTATGAAAAACTACGCAGCCTACGCTTTTCACGATCTTTAACGTCGCGCCTGTAAATTTTAGCTATTAATCTGTTGGTTGAACTCTTTAAATAACGATCCTGCATTGCACGAAATTTAGCTGCCAAACAGCTCGATGGAGTAACGCTGTTGAACTGTGTAGTTTCGTCCAACTGCGTTTCTCCCTCTTCGGTTTCTAGTATGTCAACGGATCTATGTGCTTCACAATCTTCAAGTAAATTCTTACGTCCGCGGAAGCTCTCGTTCATTTTCTCGTCGAGATCCTCGTCCTTCGACCAGCATGATTTCTGGGATGACGAGGAACCAAATCCAAGGAAACTAAATCTATCGTCAAAATTTTTACGCGACGCCAGTCTCGTATGGGACTTTGATCTTCTTTTTCTCTTTGCCTGGGTCTTCTCTTCTTCAGTGATTTTCTTTAAATCAATCTCGCAAACTGATCTTCGACAATCGTTTCTAGTCAAATTACGCTTATCTAGATTACACATGGATCTGAATTGCGGCTTTTCCTCCTCATCGAATTCATCATCTATTGATTTGTCCTTGAAGAAACTTAATCTTGTGTTCTTAACTCTGTCTAACAGGGGATTTCGCTTCTCGCATGATCTTCTGCGTTCTTCTTGTATTTTCTTTTTGTCCTTTTTTGTAATAGACTTTTCAGTTGTTACCTGGGACGTTTGGACATTGTAGCAATTTCTCTCCGATTCTGAACTCGATGACTTTCTACGGGACCATCGTACCGGTGACATGTCTGCAATAAAAAGGAAACGATTATTAATTCATGAATTATAGCGAGAGAATTAAATGAGTACTGAGAATTTCTTTTCTTTTGAATTCCGATGAAGTTGATGAGTCAGTGAAAAAATGCATTCCAGTGAAAAATGGGATAAACTTGTGCATAAAAACTCAGAAATCCAACTGAATTCCATTACATTATTTTTCAATATAAATTACTCCAATTTTTATCTTTATTACCAGAATCCATCAACTTAATCCTTTTCTTCCATCAAAATTTTCCGATTCTAAGAGTCACAATGAATATAAAATCTTTTTGCTCATTCAACTATGAAAATCGTTTAAAAAAAATTCATCGTCCAACCGTAACTTCGAATGAACCATCTAATCTGAAACAATAACAGAGAGAACAATCTTACACTTGAGGAATCTCATCCTCGTTGAAAAGACTTCCGCATTTATGGTTCCGTTGGTCGGCAGTAACAGTGAATTTTATTAGATTCTTTTTAACGAGCTAAACTTCTTTATTTTTCTCAAAAATAAACTTTTTATTTCTTATGTAGAAAATAGAATGAAGGATCCGCACTGTCGAAGCTCACGCGAAGAAATGAAAAACCGTCAAACGACAGACGGTGGACGGTACGATGAGTTACAGCTAACTAAAGCTACACACGGTGTGGTTTCCGTCAAGCATGACGCGTAGTATTGTATATATGTGTATACAATGTGGAGAATCTTCCGTGAGTGCATTTACGCTTAGCAGAGTCGGATCGCAGGATGTTGTACTAAAGCAGGACATCCCGTACGATTTCATTCTTCACGTTATATCGTTCAGTTACTGAAGTTAAATCATATGCTCATGAATGATGAATCTTGCCCTCTCTCTTGTTCCTTATTTTTCGGTGTGTGAGAGAGTGGAACGAATTGTAGAATGAGAAATCATGTGTAACAACCGTGGATATTGAATCGTATTTCGATTCCCAAGGTGGAGTAATGACGTTTTTGAAATTTGAGATGCTATTTGTACCTTGAGATCTTGTGGGAGATATCATTTTATTTGATGATTTAAGGTAATCCAAGTATCGTCAATAGTTTCGTACTGGCTACACTGTACACTGAGAAAAAAATAGTGGTAAAAACAATCAAATATTTGTGCCGTTGGTACTTGAAAAATATTTTTTTGGATCAATCGAAAAAGTGGTTGAATTTACTGAATTTTGTTCAGTCAAACCGTTAATCTATGCACGTCATATGCACGGAGAGAGAATAGTATATCGTCGCCGTAGAATGAAAAGGGCGTAAGTGCCATTTTTTCTTGCTGAATAATAAAAGGGCGTAAGTTAGTATTACTATGAAAAAATGAATGCAGATTCAATTTTTGGAGATTTTTAAAAAATGGCACTTATGCCCTTTTGATTCGATATTTGATTCTACTCAGATCTTACATTGCTTTAATAGTGAAATAAAATTTTTGAAGTATTTTTGAAGGAATCGGAGCACAGTGAACTCCATGTTCTGCCCCACGCAATTGACGATAAAATGCACCCATTCGAATATCAAAAAATATCACAATTCCCTAAAGATTTTAAGAATAATTCCATTGTTTTAAGATTTTCTATTTTAGAGTTAATAAAAATAGAATACAACGTAATTATTAATTTGTGGTCGAACTCTGTAACGCGTTCCACATTCGTTTATCATCTCCGAGAAACCGCATTCATATGGGCTGACGAATTAAAATTAAAATTTGCAGAATAGCTTACGAATCCTTGGTTTTCCGGTTTTTATAAAAAAAGAAAGAGCTTCTAAATTTAACCAATACACATAATTCCTCACCTCTCGTTCTCGTTGCTCCATGCAAATGCAGAGATTCTGCCTCGATGTCGTCATCACCGCGGAGTGGACTAAGGCTGAGGAGTTTTGGTGCCTCGGCGTTGCCTTTAAACCAACGCATCCTTAAAAAGCAAAAAGAAATGAATGAAAACAATGAAATCACTCTGAACTTCCCTTTCGTAGGAACTTTTTATTTTTTTCGTTCTTTCTCCTCTACTTAATTGACTACCATACGATCCACGTAACACTCCTCTTTCCGGTTATTTCAGAGCTCGCGTGGAAATCAAGGTCAAGACTGGAATAAAGTCCTTTCCCCCTTTATGTGACTCAAATATCCGTAACAAGTGAATAAAAATAAAAATCAAAGTCTTGTTACTTCATTATCGATTGTAATTATCAATTGGCTGGCATTATACGATCCGGTTGTTATAGTAATTGCACGTGAAAATTTTCGTGAGAAAAACATGAATGAATGAAATTTATTACTCTCACTATATAATTACGTTTCTTTGAGAAAAAAAATAATAATAAATATCTTTAGCATGAATATTATATCTTCTTTTCTTCTCTCTTACGATGCATTTGTGTGATACCGTTACGCAAATTATTACGATGAAGAAACGATTACACTGATGTAAGATATAAAGGAGGTAGGGAGAATTCAACAGTTTTGGGTTACTTTCACCAATGATGAATAAACTATGCCAGAGTCTCATCCCAGACTCTGGTTATTTGGCTGCACAAATGTTTTCACTTTTCAATCGATTATATTTCGTTATACTCAGACAGAGTCGGTGTATCGAATAAATTGTTTTTATTTATTTTTTTCTTTCGTTTCTAACATGAAGAATTCTCGATCAAGGATAACATGCCGATGGTGGAAGACGTATAGTGGGGTATAGTGTAAAAGTTCATGGTCGATCGATAGAGCTTCACGAATTTTTTATTTTTTATTTTCTCCTTCAATCCTTATAATTCATCGCTGACATTGTGTGAGAAAATCTTTGGTCTGAGATTGTTAGAAAGTTTTTTTACTTATTTATTTGGTGAGTTCAACGTTTAATATGGTGATGTAAGTATTAATATTTGCGGGTTGTTGCAGTGTTGGAATATTTCCGGTTTGATTATTTGTGTTTTTCATTTCTTTTGTTTTTTGGAGCAGTGCCTCATATCCGGTTTAACGGGGAACAATAGAAATAGACGCTGAGTTCACTAAAAATCTGCGAATTCTGAATCAATGTTTACGCCTGTACGCTGACTATTTTATCCTGGAAATGATTTTCAATGACTTATGCCGGTGAAATTTGAATCTGCTGATTATAATGATGTTCATTTCAAGTCTTCGAGGAACACAAAATGAAATCTTGCAACAACTTATTTTTCGCCTTGGGGTAAAGTAAAAGAACATTCAAAAAAAAAAAGTTACGTTTAGTTGACGTTTTAGTTTTCTTCCTCGAATTCTAACAGCAAATATCTCCGTAAATAATCAATTTGAAGAATATCACAAGAACCGAATTTATCCGATTTGAAAAGATGAAAATTTGTCGCTCGACTCTTTTCCTCGTATCTGCAACAGTTTTTGCGAAAACTTCAATCGTATAATGAAGCTGCTAATAACGAAAGACAGAAGCCTATTGCACAACGAAATACTCAACAGTCTCGGGGTTCTACGACCTCGAATTCGTAAAAATCAATAGAATTTACCAGTAAAACTCAAAGTTTGAGTCAGCAAATTGTGAAATGCAAGCAGCGACAAAAATGCTAATAAAAAACGGGAAAGCCTCAACACTCTGTGGCTTATGGATTTCAACATGCACTTCATAGTTAAGTGTATAATATATCCAGCCAGTGTTAATCACTCTGAGTGCGAAGCTTGGAAAGAAGTACAAAATGCACATGAAGTGTTATATGTGCCCAGAGGCAGTAATTACTTCTCGCACAATCGTAGAATGTGTACCTCTCTGTCTCCATCAGCACTCTCTTTCATTAGAATAGATGAAAATGAAGAGCGAGAGGGAGAGAAATAATAAGTAATAAGAGATGAAGATAAAAATTAAGTGAAAACAAACTAATGAAAAGAAAAATCCCTCTTAGATACACATACGAGTTGAAAATGCATTTGAGAATAAAACAACATGGAACTTTCACCGTTCCTGTTAAATACTTGAAAAACCGTTCTCTTCAATTTTTTTAGCTATTTTCATTAGCACCAAGTATCTATGATCACTGTAGAAACTAATTTGACGACTTTCACTCAAATCAAATAACCGAGAAATCAATGGCGACTCTAATGATATACTTGTTTTATTATTTCATTACCTCAATTCATTTGAGCGAAGAGATAAAACGAGAGACACCAGTATTAGAGTGTTCCCGTGTAAAAAAAATCGTCGACAAGAGATTTCTTGGAGAATTTTCGAAGATTGTTGGAAAATTTGGCACCAATGTTTCTGATATGTGATTAAATTCGGATTTTGAAGGATGTTCTAGTATTCTTATTCTGTAAGTCGACGAAATCGACGGAAAATTTTTCAGCGATTGCCCAAAAATTCTCCACAAATCACTCGTCGACCATTCCTTCTTACGCGGGTAGGCATGGATTAGCCATATTAAAAAAAAAAATCAATCTAAGCTTCTCGGCTATTCAATTGTTTAGTATCAGCTTTATATTATAAACTTGTGGCCTCAATTTTCCAAGATGCGATACTTGTTAAGAACGAAAATTGCCGTGGGATAAGATACTTTAATGTCAATTCCACGCGATGCATTTGTAAATTCTTTTGACTCTGAGTGGAATAAGAAAAGAAAAAAGTAACAGATGGAGAGAATGTATCTTGGACATCTATTGCGCAAAGGGGGGAGGGAAAATCGAGGTAGCAGTTCAGCTACTTTATAACATAAAAATAACAATACGAAATACTCTGAATTCCATTCGACCGTATTTGATATGTAAACTGAGGGAAGAATGGGATAAAAATTCGCCGGCAAAAAATAAGCCAATTGCAGCTTCCTGTTCTTCATGATTTTTTTTTCCTTCCTCTTACTGAGAAATTGTATTTTCAATGTTAAATAAATTGCAAAATAATTTATAAATTAATTTCACAGCAATTGAATTCTGATGTTAATTTAATCCTTTCGCTTTCACCCAATTTATAAAAATTATTCGCTGATTTTTAATCATTTCCCTTTTACTTTTGCCCCAGACTGGTGTTAAAATATTAAACTTCACTTCCTCAACAAAAAAAATAGAATATTATCATAGTTTAATAAAAAAAAAAAAATATTGTCATAGTCAAGTGCAGAATAAATTTTTTTTTAATTCATCCAGTGGATACATTTACTATCTGCCCTGAGGGGAACATTTTGTTCTTCATAAAATGAGAGAAATCCCGACTAACGAGTCTCTTTCATCATCATTATTTTAATTTTTTTTATTCTTAATTTTCTACTTTTATTATTATGAAGTCATCCGGTTATTTTGGAGTGTTGTAGATTACAAAGATTTTTGTCTGGAATTGTCTATAAACAATGTTTTTTTCCTACATTCTATTCCGCGAAAAACAAGATACAATTTAAATGAAGTAATTTTTAGACTCAGTAACAAGAAATTTTATGGTTATAATGATAATTATGATCATTAATTCCAAAATAATTTGCAGTAATAATGTTATTTTTTTTAATTTTAAAATTTCTTACAAGTTCTTCGAAGTTATTCGTTTTGTATGAAACAGAGGGATTCGCATCGGGTTTTATCATTGAATACAGAAGAGACGACACGCGAACATAGGAGACCGGATCAGCTAGTTAAAACGATACGGTGGTGTATTCACTGCGGGAGCAAAAGTCGATCCTTCTAACTTCTCTCTGTAATTCTCGATGTGGTTTATTAAAAGTTCGAGAAAATACACGTGGTGCAATTAACGTAGGAATTCCGTAGTCGCCATTGCTGAATGATATATATAGTAATACAAATTACCATGAAAATCCTTTTTATTTATTGATTTAAATTTAAACGTTTTTCGAAGGATAATATGAGATGACAAATCGTCTGGCTCTCAACAGTTCGTCATTCTTACTTTCTTAAAAAATGCATTCCAGCATTAATAAAAGAAGAGAGAATGGGGGAATGATTAGTAGCTTCAAAATACCACAAACGCCTCAAGGACGAGTAATAATATTTTATTATTTTGATTTCAATTATTTTTATGTTAATGGAAAATGTTACTTTTCAGGAAATTTCGTTGCATGAAAGTTTATTGATTACGAAATGCCTATGAAATTAGTGATTTTTTATTTATTTTTGGCGGAAGAAAAATGTTTTGGAAAATCGTTTCTGTTACAGAATTTTTCCTCGAAATTTTTTTGGGACTCTCGAATCAAATTCAATCAGATCACAATCTAATTCAGTCTTTCTCAATTCCTTATCTTACATAGAAATAAAAGGCTCGACCTAATCTTTCTAAAACCATATTAGCGAAAGCCTAGATTGTGAGTGGAAAAACTGGTATAACAACACGTTACCTGAATTGATAATGTGAAAAGTTGGAAAACCTCGATAAAAAACACATACTAGTTTTCTGTGTTCCATTTAATCGATTGATCATTACAAGCATTATAGAAGAATTCACGCGAGTCAAATAATTAGAGAATTCATTTTACCCCGAGGAACTTATTATATTTTCTTTTCACTAGAAGTTAAATAAAATCGTAAGAACAAATCTTTCTTCAAAGAAAGCCTTTTTTTCAAATCTCAAGATAAACTGAAGTGCAAAGATCCTAGAGATCGCAATGCACGAGGTTAACGTCCTTGACTGTCGATCGATTTCTCGTTTCTTCGATACCAATGCTCGATAAGGGAATCGTGCAGGTGTAACCATGAGCAACATCCACTTTATTTATTTGCGTTAGAATAAAAGAAATTCTCTTCCTCTTTCAGTTTAAAAATGTCTGAAAAATTTATCAAACAATTTGCGAAATTTTTTAGAATTTCATTCAACATTCTCTCGTAATTTTCAAGTCAATTAATCCGCGAGGTTTGAGAGCATTAATGACTTCGAGGAAAGGATAATGAAAAAAAATTTAAACAATCCGAGTCACGAAATTTCTTTCTTCAGTTTTAGAATGCAAGGAAGAAAAGTAGTTTGAGCCAAAGAAATGAGAAGTCGGGCGTTTTTGATAGAAAGCTGACCCCGGTACCAGGTCGAGTCGAACAGGTAGCTAAGGATTCTATTATTTTTTTTTCTCCTCCCCTTTCGACTTCGAAAAATTCCCTCTCACACATACACACACAAGCAAATACAAACGAAGTATATTCTGTGTGTGGAACTTTTGAAAGCATACTATCAAGGTCGTCGAGATCCTTTTCCTCTTTTTTTTTATTATCATTCTTATTATTTTTTTCATCGTAGGGCCGTTTGATGAGCTACATGCCAGACATTCCAAGGTGGAATAGCCATGTAACTATGCTCCCGGCGTTAAGATTCTCTTATATGCATTGAAAAGCCCCCATCTGTGGTAAAATCTTCCTCTAGGTGGACTCTAACACCGTTTCTCGTACAGCACATTCACTTGGAGGGATTTAATACTTTCATGCGTGTGTGTATAAATAAAGGACGCTAACTCAAGGACGTTATCCCTTCGCTTTCCATATATATAGATATATATATATAACTCTTGGGACTGTGGACCCTGAAACAATATGACCGTCCCAGCATCTTGAATTATCGCAAGTATCAGCGCCCTCTCTTTCTCATTCGGAGCGCTTTATCACGCTACGTTCAGTGGCCTTTGGATGACCTTGAGAATAATATGACGCAGGAAATTTCTTATTATTTATTAGGATGGAGTTCTATGGGTTTTTTTGTTCAATATTAAATTTTACAGTGAAGTGATAAGGGAAGGTGAGGCAGAATATCATGTGTAGATCATTTCGTGATTATCTGAGAAAATATTAAATTTATGAGAATTTCAAGAGAGTCCTTCTAAGTAGTTCTTTCATATTCAATTTTATACAAAAAAGGTCTCTCGATAAAGCTGCTCGTTTTGGAAATATTTTGCAGTAATTTTTTTTTATAATTATAGAAATTACCGTTAAATTTTCATCAATTTCTCTGTAGATTA